>JAQQZZ010156069.1:0-12311 GCA_030265115.1 Mopalia vespertina | reverse complement strand
TCTCAGAGCTAAAGGGGAACAGGAAGTCGATCTGTTTGTGGTGTCTGTATTGCGTCCTGTTATTGTCCTGTATTTGTACCGTCTTGTCTTTGTTTGTTTCCAGTGGTGTCGAGGGTGGTTTCCTTCACCCATTGGGCTGGCACATCATCATATAAGTGAAATAGCCTTGAGTACGATGTTAAACCCCAATCAAACAAACAAACAATTGAGTACGACGTTAAACTCCAATCAAACAAACAAAATCAATCAATCAATCGGTTAACTTAATGAAAGTTTCTATGTTATAACTAATTGCCTGTTTCATTCAGCAATTTCTGATGAAACAATCAAATAACAGATTTTATTTGATTATACTGATTGTGTTACCTGGTGTCAGTTACATACTTGTATTTTGTGAACATCAAGCTACAATAAAATTGTATGTAATGGTGAAAGTTTAAACATTTGACTTTCATAGTATATTGGGCCCTCTGGCTTAGGGAAGTTTGTTTGAAGAGTAGCAATACTGTCTTTACTTAGCACTGGAGGAAATTTAATTTTCCAACATTGTGAAATCACTTCACATATTGGTTTTGCTACCGTCATAAAAGTGAAATACCCTTAAGCAATGAAAGAGCTTAGGTAAAGGGGTGTCCACCCATCCTTGGGACATTTGAATTGAAAAATTGTCTCATTTGGACACCTTGTTTTAAGAAACTTTAACATGCAGGCGATTTGGACAAATAAGACACCCAGTTACTTGAAAAGTGAAGCAAAATGACCATTTTTGGACACCATACTCTTGATTTCTGGCTAAGCACCTGCCCTTATGCACAGCGTAAAACTCCAATCAATCAATCAACCAGTCATAGTATATTGAGTATTAAAATACTTCTTTATGAATTTCTTCTTTAACAGATTCCGAGGTATCACAAAGCAATATTTCCGTAAAGCTGATGGCGTCCTGATCATGTATGACGTCACATCAGAAACCTCCTTTATGAGTGTTCGTAACTGGATGCAGAGCGTACATGATGGGACTGAGGAGGGCACAGTTCTCGTCATCGTGGGCAATAAAACAGACCTTCTGGAAGAAGACGCCAAATCTGTGGTGAAGAAAAAAGATGGCGTCAAACTGGCTGATGTAAGACAAATAACTGACTTGAATTATTCTGTATTTTTGTACATTTATCAACCTCTGTCTAATGTTTGAAAGTAGACATTGATTGAAGGCGTTTGGAGAAGATTGTCTCGTGTGACAGCCTTATATCCTTTGACATACATACTGTACCTGTTGTCATATACATGAAATGATCTACAGTACTATGTAAAACTGTGATGAAGAAAACACTTTTGTTAGACTATGGTATAGCAGTGCTTTGTGTATTTCCACATTTTGTTAGACTCGCCAGTGAGAATATAAATGAGACTATATGAATTTATTACTTTATACATTTGTTTGTTGTCAGTGGCATTTTGGGTGGCTTCAGTGTCTTAGCTACATGTAGGATTGGAAATCTACCGGTCACATATCCTTATTCTGCAGAATTTTGCCTGTCAAAATTTCCAATTATCTTGTCTTACCCATTTTGAAATTCAGAATTTCTACCTGTCATTTTAACCATTTTTAGAAATCTGGGTGTCCCAAATGACAGGTCTCTAAATATTAGTGTGCTGTTTATCTCCAATCAAACAAACAAAACCTTGCAGTGCTTTATTGTGCAACAAGAAATAATGTGATGGAAGTACAAATTGCTCACTTATGTTACTGCTATGTCTTCTAAGTGCCACTGGTAATAATATTATGGTCATGATCTAATTAAATTATGCACCCATTCTGAAGATGCGATATTAAAATATTTCCTTTTTTTCTCTCTGCTAGGAATTTGGGGCTTTTTTCTTTGAAACGAGTGCTAAATCCGGAGATAATATTAGAGAAACAATAGAGGCGATGGCTAGGTAAGATAAAAGTCAAAGGGCAGTTTGTTTGGAGCGTAGCAATGCTGTCTTTACTAAGCTGTGGAAGAAGATTACTCTGTTGGAATAATACACTTTCATACAAGTGAAATACCCGTATTAAGCATGTTGTAATAAAAACAATCAATTAATCAATTAGATAATTCTCAAATTTTTATTGAAAAATTAAACTGATTTATATGAAATGTAAATATATTTAATTTCACGAGAGATTCCTGGGTGATACTTTAAGTCATGTTGCCTTAGTGCTCGCTGGACAACGGCGCATTGGGCAACATGATGCGGATCTGTTTGTAGCGGCATTTTTGCCTTGTAATTGTTTATGGGCTGTGTTGGCGTGTGGTTTTTCTATACCCATTCACCAGGCCAGCCATCAAATGAGTGGAATAACCTTAAGTTTGAAAGAAAGGAAAACATCTTTTAACCCTGTTCCACTAGTACCATTGTTCTACTCAAACTCCCAAAGCAGAAAGATTCTTGGAACTTCAATAGGCCCGGTGTTCTTTGAGTGAGTGCCCAACATGAAGCCAAATACCACCCTTTATTAGCACTTTTTCGTGATGGTTTCCTTCCTCTGTCATATGAGTGAAGTTTGACATAAAATCCCAATCAAACAAATCACAAAGTTGACTGATTTGTATCACATAAGTTTTTGTTTATTATTGTATTTATAGTGTAGCTGATTAGGGTTACTGTTGGGGCACGTGTACAATTTTAAATTGTCCCTGTGGGATAACGATAATTCCTTTAAACACAGCGCTAAACACCAATCAATCGGACATGTTTTCTGATTTCAGTATGTTGAAAGATAAAGAAGACAGAGAAATTGAGAATGCACTGAAGTTAGATGATAATCCCAGGAAGAAAGGCTGTTGTCAAAGAAACTGAAAGATTTGTTGTCAAGAAAGTGAAAAACAAAGTTAATTCTTCAAATGTGAACTTACAATATTTATCAAATGAAATGATCTCTGTTATTACCCAAAAATCTTTTTGTTATTGAGTATATTGTAAGTTTACTAAAGAGAATCAATTTTCACTTCTGGTAGCGTTGACAAAATTATAATTGTGATAATGCGCAAAATAATAAATAACGCATCATTAATTGTTTTGTTTGTTTAAATCTCATATCAAGAATTCCATCCATGTATAATATACGTTTATTTTTGGGGAACTGGTAGTTAAAGGTTGTTGTTACTTAGTATTTAGATATTTCCCTAATTGAATTTTATCGCTTCCCTCATATTGAGCTGGAGATTTCTTTTGTTTTGTGTCACGGAGAAATAAGAATTGGTGTGCAACAGTCTTGAATCTCCTTGGTTTTCAACATTTTTTGTGTATTGTTGAAAATACGGGAACTATTAATCTAATCCTATTATCAAACACAATATGCACAACCCTTTTTTGTTATTGTTAAAAGTGAAACATTCCGTTTAATGTGATACCATAATGTACAAATCTCTCAGATCTCTTATTGTATTTTTTAGAATATATTTTATCAATTGTGTGCAATATTGTCTACATCTTGTCCATTCCATAAGGTTGTGGTGTGTTTCTTATATATTTACCTCTGATATTCTGATAATATTGAAATCCTGATTCATGCTAAAGCCTGTGTCTTTGAATAAGAAAAGTAGGATAACTATCAGTTGTATATGTATATTTTACCCAGTTTCAGGGAAGTTTAAGACGCTTATGTTAAATTTCCAAACAGTTATAGATAAAAGAGTATTAAATGTTGTACTAATGTTCTAGGTACATGTATTCTAGCTGGACATTATCTTTGGACTGTGATATAGGGATGTGTCATTTCAGAACTCTCTGCCTAGTTGCAACGTATTTGGTAGCTGGAGTGTGACAAAATTCCAGGTAGAATCCTTTAGAAAATATCAGAGCAGGTGATTAATCAGTGGATGCTTCCTGTTGCTCTGGTGTACTTTGAGCTTAGAGGCAGGCAACAAGAAGCTGCTGGCCTATGGTGTCCTGCTATTTAAAGTCGCACCGTAGGCAAAAAACCCTACAATCAGACAAATACAACTGAAAGTTAGCTGGACTGTTTCAGTTAGATAGGATTTATTTGTTTAAGGTAAAGTAGACTGGCAGCCTTCATATAAGGAGAATAACCTGAATTCAGTTTTGGCTTTGAAATGCCGTGTTCAAAACCCAGAAAAGTGAATATCAGCTAGAATAAAATAAACATCTTACGAATAAATATAAAACATGTTAAACAGTGATTTATAATCATCTGAATTACATCTTGGTAGTTTTTTAAGTTTATCATTCATTATTTCATTTATGGACATTTTTTTTATAACATACACGTATGTGATATATTGAGCAATTTTAAAATATTTTTTTAAATTTTAATCACATACTGAGCACATCAGGATTGTTTTCATTTTACACTTTTTGTGGGTTATTGGCCTATTTTAAACATTTTACTTCATAATCCTAATATTTTAAACTTCATGTTAAACTACTCAAATTGTGTTATCTAAATGCAAAGACAATTATTATTACTGTTAATATTATAATATAACATACATACATTTACATTTTTACTATGTATATAAAACTTAGTGCATATGTATGATGTGGTTATCCGAATTTAAAAATTTCATGACAGCCTTTGTCATGTGCTTACATTGCATATAGGAAAGTTTCAGATAAAAGTATTTGATTTGAGTATTTTAGTTAAATATTTGAGCTTTTTTAGTTTTGTCCTTTTTGTGATTATTGAAGTTCTATTTTAACTTTATTTTTTTGTCGGCAAGAACAAATTTTAACTATAGGCGATTATTATTTAAATTGTATAGGTGTGATATTTGAAATATTCAGGTGAAAACTTTAGGCCTCACCAAACCATTCTGCTTCTTTTTTGTATAGTTTAAGAAAACTTTTTTTTCCAATTGTTATAAAAGTGGTCATACAAAACAAACTGTTAACCTCAATGTGTATACCTTGTTTTTACATTTTACTTCACTATAATACTTGTCAACACAGAACCATACACCTTGTTTGTTTGCCTTGATGTCCAGTCTAAGTGTCTGCCAGGTATGCATGGAAAGTGGGACCATGTGGCCAGTTTTAGATATCAATTTTCACGTTATGTCAGCAGTCAGTTATTGAAAGCTCTTAAAACACTGGGATCTGTTTCAGCTTTCTGGCTCAAGTTAAATGTATGAAAATTCACATAAATTTCTAATTATTGAAGTTATCAATAATTTGTAGTTATGTGCAATTAAGTATAAAGAACACCTGTATTACGGTTTATCAAGAGTCCTGGAAATTGACCCCAGTCCAGGTCTGCTCTGGGGTGTAGTATATGCTATATACAGAGGCTTGGGCCCATAAACCTTCAAGTTAAAGGAATATTTAGCCAAATTTCAGCCTTTCATTTTACATTGAAAACAAATTGAATGTGAATAGCAAGTTTAAATTTTAAGTTTTACTTTCAATCAATGATTTTGCATCACAAAAAAAGTAAGAAAATTTAAGTTTATGTTTTTAAGTGATGCTTGGAATTTTACCTTTTACCTTGTACCTAAGTACAGTGTATCTTAACGAATACGGACCCTGTATTATTAGTTTAATATACCCTGTCTGTTCATTTGCCTGTCCGTAGACACAAGTTTTGTCTAGCCTCTTAGCCACAATTGCTTTCAATTTATTTTATATGTTTATCTCTACTAAATAGGACTCACCTGTTCAGAATTACTGTTTATCTGTTTATCAGTATTTATATTCAAGTGATTTTGCATTGTCATCGGTTTAGTACAGCAGTTTTAGCATGTACGGTTGTACTGATTAAAATCAGAAGCCAATTAACTGGGGTTTGCTATTGCATCATGCAGGACCCCATCCAAGGCTTGAAAGCTATTCAAATAATCAATTTTCAAGCAAAAAATGTTTGGAATTAAACAGATTCCTTAGTCGATTTGTGATTTTCTCACTCTTGTAAAGTCTGGCGGATATACATATTTATATAAATAAGACCCTGTGTCAGTTCTTATCTATAGACAGAGATTACTACTTTGTATTCAAAACGTGAACTATTCTGCCTTGTGCCGCAGTCAGGCTTTCTCTGTTCATAATGGTCCACCATCGACCATATACTTTGACTCCACCTAAAAATGGAGAACTATGCCTTTCTCTATATTAATAATCTATGGGCAAATTTTAAAACTCTGCAGTAATAACTTAATAAATTAGTCCTCCAATGACACCTCAAATCTGACATAAGTTTACTATAAGTATTTTTTAATTACACCTCATTCATGACGGAAACAATGTAGCCCTCACTAAGCACTAGAACGATGTGCCTTTACCATTGGCAGAAGTGGACATGATGCAAACTAAATTTTCTTTCTCCACAAACAATATATAATGCTTGGATTAGATTTTCAGAATAACCCAAACAGTAAAACATATTTGTGGGTAATTTCTCCATAAAAAAAGACACAAATTAAGAGGCCCTGTGTAAGTGCTTGCCACAGAGACAGATACGCCGCCTTTGTAGCTCAGTTGGTTATAGCGCTAGCCCTGCTAGTCAAATATCTGAGTTCGAAACACGGTGGAGGCAAACAAATATATCTTTTTCTACAGTAAAAATATATACATTTACTTTATGCCTCAATTATATAGGGTACATATCTTTTTTGTGTGACATATCATTAAAAGAACAAAATGGCAACGAAACAAAACTTTGTTACCTGGCAATAACTTTTATCTTGGGCATATTATTATTATTGTTCATATTAAGTACGATGAGCAATAGAAATGTGTTAACATGTTTGTAATTTGGCTTTATGTTATGAGAAAATAATGTCATGTCTTCCAAAGAGTCTAAGCTTTTGTTAATTTATCTGAAGATGATGTTATAGCTATCACAGAGGAACTGGCAAAATAAAGGGAAATGATTACAAATGTTTTGATGTACTTTACTTGGAATATCTTAAACAAAATGGGGGTCCGCGACCGTGGCTTAGTGGTTTGCGTGTTCACTTACTAACCCTATGACGCACTGTTCACGGAATCTAGTCTGTCAACCGACAGATATATGAGTGAACCACACGATGTAGATCTGACAATCGCGGGGTGGTTTTAACGAGGTTACCTCCAGGTTTTCCACCGTAATAAGGCAAGGAACAGTGTGAAGTGGACTATATGTCAACATATAATAGGAATACCCTTGAATATACGACGTTAAACCCCAATCAAATGAACAAACTTAAACAAAATGTGGATAATGGGATGTTGAAGAAAGTGGCAACTCGAACCTATATTTCTTCTGATGTCTGTGAATTTCCTCATTTTGTCTTATTGCACTGCATTTTTTCTATTCTGTCATATGTTTCAAAGTTGTGACGGGCAGTGTCATGGCGTTTATAAGAGATTGAGTATAACTATAAGACTCCATTCAAAAGAAAATATAAACACTGCATAGGACGTCACCAGAATTGTAATGAATAATTATCAAACCGTGTTTTCCTTATTTTTGGGATAGCACTTTATTATTTTAAACATATTCTAGTTCAGAAAATGGTGCAGGTTGAAACTCGTCCGGAAATCGAACACACGGCCCTCGCGGGGTTATGCACCGAATCGCCAGCAGTAAATTCCGGTCACCCAGACCACTCAGCCACCCGGACAAGTTGAAACTCGTCCGGAAATGGAACACACGGCCCTCAGAGCTAGATACCGAATTATCAAACCCCCGAAGATTTATAGAGCTGCAAACTTTAAATTATAAATTGCTAGCTGTTACTTTAAAATATATATTTCAAACTGTTACTTTGACTGTTTCAAAAACAGGAAAACACTGCGTTGAGTTTTTATGAGACATCTATCTATAATTCATGTTCCGTGTTCCGTTTTTAGTGATATATGTCACGAAGCAGCCTCTTATGGCAATAGACTAGTGCTTTTATAGGGATTGAAGTACTCTGTCGTGACAAGCTCATGAAATTCGAAGCTTTTAATTGTTGGTATAAGACCGGCAGAATTGCGTATTATGGCAACAGGCTATTGCTTTAAGAGAGATGAAACCACTTTCACGGATCTAGACAAGTGCGTTTATAGAGATTGAAACACTCCCTAACAAAAGGGATTCAGAAATTCTCTCGCCGCAATTATTTAACGGGCTTACATAGACTTTAATACAAATATGGGCTTTCTGATCATTTAAAGACGTGCCTTGTCTGAGCATGGAGCTCTCTTTATAGCTCCATGGTCTGAGTAAAGGAGTTGAGGGAACTTTCTCATGAAACATTGTCCAAGCTTTATGACTTTTATTAATGTGTTATTAAAGTATACCAAAGCTTTTTGGAAAGCCAGTATGTATGTAGACGTATTCCACTGATTGCCGTAAAAGTGTATTGGGCATTACCCTAGCTACGTAAATTAAATGATTTAGACGATCGCGGTTGTGGTTTAGTTGTTAGCGTGTTGGCCGATCAATCCTTCGTCGATGTAGGGGTCTACCGCGTCCACTGGTTTTAGTCCGTTTGTCGACCATGCAGTGAGACACACGATGTGGCTCCGGCAATCATTGGTGTAGTTTTAAGGAGGCGTGTCTGTTGCCCCCGTATTTAAGCAAAGAACAACCAGTGTGAATGGAAATCCGTCATCATAAAAATGAAATACACTTGAGTACGACGTTAAGCCCAGTCAAACAAATAAATCAGATGATCCCGATGGCATATTTGTCCCAAAATTTTCCCTCTGCGTGTAAAAGCTGAATTTTTTTATCTATAGTTAAAAATAACCTTGGGTTCAATTGCTCCAAGTAACAATACAGGTGTCACTAGGCTATCGAGAACAATCAGCTTCGGATTCCGTTAACTGAAGTTCAATATACGGGATTGTGCTCAATCCTGTATTTAGTGACGTCATAAGAATCGACTTATTGAGGCCTCCATAAACACAACTGGTTTCTATGACTACGAAAAACAACCGTTCTCTCGATGCAATAACTCGGAGCAAGTCTCCTGGATCGATACGTCCGGATGGTAATCAATTATAATTGTAAAGGATTCAAATGATGAATATTCAGTTTGTCTGAACCATACAGTATACCTAACCAAAATCTTACCATTAATAAGCTTCAACCCGAATCCAAAGATTACGGTAAAAAATAAACATGCCGTTTGTTAATCCATCTCGATATAAAGAATATATGAGATATGCCTACGGTCCATAACATTTTCCAGGTTGGGTTGCGAGGAAATGTGATTTAGCCTGGGGCTTTGCTTCCTTAACTAAATCAATGGGCTTTAATTGACAGTAACTTGTTTAACAGCAGGTTTATTCAGCAGCGAGCAACACCAATGCGATCAATGAATAAGCACGAATATAACACCTGTATACAAACCCATCCAAACTAGAAAGGTAAACATAAGTGTTCAAACCAAGACCTAAGCGAACAAAACAATTTGAGATGACACGTTGGAGCCTGTCATGTTTACCTTTTGAGAGGGACTCCCCCCTCCCCTGTGCTTCTTTTAGTGGTGTTGACGTGCTTTGGTTGTCAGAGGCATCGCGAATGGTTTCCTTTGTCCTGTGGACTGGTAAGCTGTCAAATAAGTGAAATATCCTTAAATACTACGTACGTTAAATCCCGTCAAACAATCATAATATGATACTGAATAGGCCAATGTCACGCAAAACGGACCTGTTGACTGGTAATAAATGGTTTGGAAACGTATAAATGGATTTTATAGCCCTGCAATTTGCAAACCAAATGACCCGAGCTCCAATTTTTATTGCTGACTGCGATGTTGTTAACTTGTATTTGTAAAAGTAATCACACTTGCACAGGGATGTTGATGTTAATTTTATATGTATAGAATTATATTCTATTAAGAGCTCGGAAAAGGTCAATATATAGTATACATAATTCCTATCGAGATTGGTCTATCACATCCATATCACCTATACACAATTCAAGAGAACTTAAATTAAAATATAATCTGATTATTATTTATGTTGGGTTCTCAGTAATTATTTTTCAGTATTGTTGCGGGTGGTAACTCTTTTGGAAGTACATTACCGTCATATATGTAAATAAAATCCCATTGAACACGGCGTTGAACATGCACGAATTAATTAACTCAGTCTGTTTCGATCACCCTTCTTAATAGAAACAGGATAACATGCTCGGACGACTTCATTTTTCTGCTACATTTGAAAATAATATTGATATACAACAATTTCACAGAGAGCATGCCCTCTGGCTAAGGGCAGTTTGTTTGAAGAGTGACAATGCTGTCTTTACTTAGCACTAGAGGAAAATTAACTTTCCAACATTATTGAAATGCTTCACATCTTGGTTTTGCTAGTGTCAATTAATGTTGGAATAGACGGCCGTCATATAAGCGAAATACCTTTAAGCATGGCGTAAAACACCAATTAATCAATCCATAAATTACAGAAAGCAACAAAATAAGCATGCAACTGAACTCTGATTTCACTATAGTTTGATTTAATTTAAAAAAACTATCCCCATTATGTCTATAATAATATTGTCGCGTTCGTCGTCTGATATTAGTCCGCAATGTTTGATCGTATTTCTTCTGTTATCGGGATGAAACAAAGCGTGTTTGCATTGCTGTTACTGGCTTTGTTCTCCGATAAACCATTCCAGCGTTAGTGCATCAGGTACGTTAGGGTTAACAGGTAAAGTGAATACTCTATGTAACTATATATATTTTAATGTTGATTGGCATAGGTTTTCAGCGTCAAAGGGTTATATAAAGAAAAAGATGCTAACCAATTTCTATAGTCTAGTCAAAGTCCAATCGTGATGAATCAGATATTTTGTTCCTATAGCTGTAATAGAATCCTCGCTAAACGCTAACTCCCAGTTGGTGAAGGAACGCGAAATTCAACGTCCTGTAATAAAATACCATGTGACGAGAGCTCCACTTTCTACTGCTGTCACTCGATGCGATATAAAAAGATCACGTTATGTGCCTGGCGGAGGATCGATTATGAAAAGAAGTAAATATTTCAGTGTTGTCATGGCTGACATTACCGATTTCAATTTTTACCTGAAAGTCTTTTGTGTATATGCGCAGACGTGATCACGTTGTATACGTTTTAGGGGGGCCGGTATTAATTTTAGTTGACCTTTACATACATGGCGATCGCCAGCAGATTACGGATTATCTAGATTTCTGGATTATATTTGTGGTAGGTCATTTAATGAGCTTTAATCTGACTTTAATACTATATGATATACTTCTAACCATTATGCTGGACGTTACTTGTGTAGTTTTGCTTGTTGGTCTCGGACTGGTGTACTATGGTGAGTGATTGATTAGTGTGTTAAAATTCATGTATACAAACATGTCCTATATTCGTGAATAATTTTTGTGTCTTTTAGAAAATAATGTGCTATATTCGTCAAACCAATTCAACTACGTGCACTTGCATGGTTTTCAGTGATAGATAATTTCCGCCCATAGTAATTGGTTCATAGAAATTCTACGAAACGTTTGCATTTATCATCTAGATTCGTAGGTTTTCGTATCTTATGCTATATTCATGAATATTTGGTTAGCCTATATAGCATCGCTCGGGTTTATTCCAATACGCGGACTTCACCATCGTTAGCACTGGCTGATAGCTATTGATCTATAATTAAGAAATGCAGTATACAATATAGATTTATTGCGTCTATGTATACTAGTATGTAGATGATACTGAATATTGCTATTAATAAGATTTACGTGGACCGGTTGAACGAGATACACCACTATCATGTATAACTCACTTGTCCGGAGCACATTTCTCTGCTACAATATTGGCTTTTGTTTCGTGTCACATCCGTTCGTTTCTGTTAACACGTTCGTTAAAACCGTCTATACTTTCAACAAGTTCATCAATTCGACGTTACGTTGCCACGTTGTTTTGAACTATCGTTATGAGAGTCAGAACATATTTTAATCTATAAATATCAGTTTTCTAAAAAAAATTAATCTCGAGTTGTTGGGGCTAAAAAAAAAAGACAAGTTAGAATAACAATTTACATGGTGTAGTAAATATGTGGCAAATATGCAGGGCATACAGATACTATAACTAATGTACAGTTTAAAATAAACCGAACACCAAAATCTTCTCATTTAGAAGTAGAAAACAACGAATTAATTTATCACCTTAGGGTAACGCCAGTTGTTATCTGAAGATGGAAGTATATTCTATCAGACAGTATGTTCTCCCTTGTTTTGATATCCCTGTACGCTATACTATATAATACATTGTGCGAGAGGTCTAGACATTTCATCTTCCCATTGCAAGGGTCAAAATGTGTAAGACGAGACTTCCACATTACTACCCCTTGCTGCAATTCGAGGCAA
>JAQQZZ010156058.1:0-12311 GCA_030265115.1 Mopalia vespertina | reverse complement strand
GGACTGAATACTTTCCAATTTCAACAAATAAAACCCCAAAGTAATTTATTTGTAAATAAATTGATAGGTTTTGGGTTGGATTTAATTTTTTTTAAATTTTTTTTTTAAAACTATTACCAGTCTGATATATCGCACCGCCAGTACATAGTTCTAGGATAGTCGCATTGTAAATCACTTTCATAACGTCAAGTACTGGGGGATAGGGGAAAGGTTGCTATCTCAACTGCCCAATGAAATCCAGATAACATCAGTCGTCCAACGGTACATTCTAAAATAAAGAATCACATCTTTGCCTCTTGCGCCGAGAGTCTTTAGTATTGACTGACCATGTAAGCTGTTTGGAACAGTTCTGTTACTTGCGTTACGTTTGTCTACGCTTGTATGAATGAAGGGAGACGCATTTTGAATTGACAAAGTAATAGCGTGTGGAATATTTATTTATGGATTTTTTCTCCCAGTAGCCCTAAGAATGATTCGCTGTCTCTTCGTTTGGCTTGCGACTATTATCTCCCCAGCAACGCAAATGTCTAAGCCTAAACACTTTCGGGCGAGGATAGGTGAAAACAATCGATTGTCTACAAAGATCTCTATCCATAAAGGAGTTAGGTGCACGATTGGCTTTTCTCATACTTTCTCGCGTTACTTGTCATGTACAGGCAGTCAGTCAACGTGTTATCTTTAACGTCACGTGATGTTTTGCCTAGAAGAAATGATAATAAAGCCAGTAGTGCACCTTAATGCCATAAAGGTTCCATACAGAAGTTGTACCACAGCCACAGTTACTTGAGCAATATTCTTGATATATGTGCACAGGTAATTAAATGTATGTGGTCATAACCGTTATATAAACTCAACAAGCAAAAGTGCTAGTAACTGATGTGATTCACATTTCTAAGTTTTACTAGAGGATTTTTATCGTTTGTTGTTCATGATATATCCACGTACTTCCTGTGAAAACCAATATAACTTTACCCTCATAAAATACAGACTCAATATTCCGCAGGACTGCCATGTGTACCCCTGGGCCAATTGCTCGAAAGGCTTAGTACTAATCGCTAACACCAGATTAAATCACGAATAATGGATTAGAACTAGACTTTCAACATGGCGTGACGTCATCTAATAGAAGCTTAAATTTAATAGCACTTCGAGCGATTGGTCCCAGGGCCCAGTTGCTCGAAGCCCTTTTAAACTTAATCCACTTTAAGATGACGTCACTCCATGTCATAGGTCTATCTCTCACCTGGTGTTAGCAATTTAATCTGGTGTTAGCGGCTAATCGTCTTTGGAGTAACTAGCCTTAGATGAGTAAACTATACTGTTTATATCCTACTGAATTTATGTATTTACACTTTTAACAGAAGACCAGTGTGTATTCGATGGACTCACTTTAGCGACTGTTCCCACAGCCAGCAGCTTTCCGGACAAGAAGATCTTTGTGATTCGGGAGTTCATGAATAACTCTTTATGTGATATTGAGTGCTTGACTGCGGTTTATAACGAGTTAGAGTGCTGGCTGTGGAGAATGGACGGGCAGTATTGTATGATGTATCTGGCTAATTCCACCATAATACTGGACAGTGTTGTCAACGCCACCATCCATGCTTTCATTAAAATCTGCTTTACTGGTGAGTTGGATATCGTGACTTTTATTTCCTGAAAGTATTAAGAGTTTCAAATGCACAGTTTTATCGGTAACGATTGGTGTGTCGAGAAGATATAAGGTGCGCTAAAGCTTACATCAATTCCGTTACATCACATGTGCTTACTGGTCGATCAGCCTTTCGTGTACGGCGCCCTTAGATCGCCCGATCTATATTGTGTAAAAGAAAAAAAACACAACCATTTCTGCTATCTAACCACCGTCCTCTACCTTAATATAGCGTAGTAGGATTTAATTCGTCCTTTTGTTCAGAGCTTACGCGAATTGTTACACATGACATATAATGACTACAAGAAAATACAGAAGACATATTATGGTGTACTTATGTACTAGTCGGGTTAAATTATTCTCAACATATTTGTCGTTCCTGAGCGCAGACACTTACAGCACGATACCAATCTGTCATTCGAACTTTTAGTATATTTATTAAAAAAATACGAAACACGAGAAACTGCGAAAATTTACGAAAAAAATATCCTTGAAAACTTTGTTATCTACTGTTGTTTTTTGTTGAATAAATACCCTTAATATATTTTCTGACCCAAACCAGACAATACCTATTTTAAAAAGAATACACAAACACTGTCATTTCCTAAATTAAAAAAAAACACAAGGGTTTATCAACTATCCAACTCTGGTTCATAGGAGTTCCACTCGAGTAAATTTGTTTTCAGTAAGCTTAACCCTTGTTACACACCTAATCTCAATAATATTTCCTATTTGCAGCTTCATTGTCGACGGACTCTATAATAATTGGACCAAACGAGATCGTCGCTATTCCGGACGACTGTGGTGTGACAACAACCTCAGGGTCATTGACTACCACGGATAGCACAAGTACTGTCGCCATAACAACACCTTCCACCATTCAACAGACAACAACAACAACTACTCAACTTGACACTACCACATTGTCATCAACGTCACCTTCAACATCATATGTTACGACTACTGCAATCGATGCGACTACCACCACTATCAAAAAAGCAGTCTCCACGGAGTCCTCACAAACTAATAATACTGCCACAGAAACTGACTTAAGCTTAAACGCAGTTGCACTTGATCCCCAGATTGTAACTATAGATTTTCCAGACGTAGCAACAATACCAGCGACAACACCAGCAAAAAAGCGCGTCGTGGCTTCGATCTGCGAATGCTTCTGCGAAAGTAATACCATTTCATTGCCTGCACCGACTCTCTCTCCGGAGGAGAAGCAAGAATTCGTCATCCAGATTGTACAAAGCCTCACTTTGAATAGATCGGAAATTTCATCCATACGAAGAAAGTTCATCAGTGTTAGAGATACTCGTCAGTCTGCTAGAAATGTGGGCATCCTAGGAATCAGTCTCTTGTCAATTGTATTTGGGGGTATTTTTATACTGGATATCCATGGCCTGATTAGAGACGGGAAGACTTTGTTTGGTAATGTAAAATCAGGACTTGGATACCAAGATGTTTCAGAAGGTTATCATCTTAAAGCTGGAGAATAGGACATCAAATTACATCAGGGAAAATCAAGATTGTTGTGACACTGTGACACATATTTGTTGATTATCGTACAAAGAGACTCATATAAATATCACACGAAATGTGTATTGTCAACTGCACGTTTGCCTACAACTCGAATGTGCACAAATGTGTGATATTTATGCAATTTAGATAGTTTCAACTCCGGGGCAGGAGTTACTCCAAGTGGGGACAGTTGTCTAGAAACGATTCTTAAATCAACATTTCTTTTGATAAATATAGTCCAGGTCATGCATACATACAGATCTTAAATCGTAGTTTGTCGTGTGTTACCCGGTGTTGTGTGGTCTTTTTCAGAACTGAGACGATTGTAAAAAATTTGGGTCACTAGCCTTTCAGTTAGAGTTAGTCGGAATTAAAGATAATTGGCTTATCTTACTTCGGTGAATGAGTCACACGAATCTTCTGTTCCATGATCCAGTTGAGTGACGATTTCAGCTCTTCCTGATGAATATTGGCTTGTAAAATCAAATACGTCTACGAATAAACTACTGAAATTCTGTCCAAATACAACACATGTAAGATATGTTGAAAAATGAAATGACTATTTCAAAAGATAAATTGTTATTGGGTCAACTTTGGCGCTTCAATGAGATAGATACAAGCTGGATGAGTCTATTGTGTCTTTTAGAAAATTAATAACAGTATTCTAGTTCAGAAAATTTTGCATGTTGAAACCAGTCCAGCAAACTAAACCACGACCATTAGGAGTAGGCACCGAATCGCCAGCAGTAATTGCTGGCCACCTAGACCACCGAGCCACTGGGCTTGCTACAAAATAGAGGGCATTAAGTCAGCTGGAGCTAAGGTAACGGACATTCATTTCCCCTCTGGTAGGAGTGTGGCACACCTCCTAAAGCTGAAATTGATGAATATTTTTTGTGTCTTTCAGAAAGTGAAAATTAACAGTGTTTTCGTTATTTTGGGATAACACTTTCTAAGTGGGTCATGTGGCCCGCATTTACTGCTGGCGATTCGGTGCCTAACTCTGAGGGTCTAGGGTTCGAATCCCAGATAGGTTTTAGCCTGCAAAATTTTCGTAACTAGAATCTGTTCAAATTAAACAAGTGTTATCCGAAAATAAGGAAAATGCTGTGGATGAGTCTTGACATTTTGCGATTGGCATGACTTCTCCGACAGGTACTGCCCTCTGGTTAAGGGCAGTTTGTTTGAAGAGTAGCAATGCTGGCTTTACTAAGCACTGGAGGAAAATTAACGTTCCACCATTATGGAAACGCTTCATATCGTGGTTGTGCTAGTGTCAATTAATGTTGGAATACACCACCGTCATATAAGTGAAATACGCTTAAGCACGGCGTAAAACACCAATCAATCAATCAAACAATTAACCACCAGAAACTAGACCAGTGGTTATACTTTAAATTTCGAGAGATCTTAGCGATGAGTCATTGTCACATGATAATAAATGTGACCCGCTCCAGCAAAATACATTCTAAAATAGAATCGATTCTACTTCCTTCGTCGAGACATTTTCTCTAAGATACATCCGGGCCATCTTGATTTGCACTTTTTTTTATTTGTTGATCAGTGGCTAACGTCGCCCCAAATATTGGCGGAGATTAATGCGCGATGGCATGGCATGGCGTACAGGAGCTGTCTTAGTCTCGTCCACTATAGAAACTCTCGCCAGAATACCGCAAGTCGCAAATCATTGTTTTGAGTTTTGAGTTAAAGGTAATAATGGCATACCAAGTCAATATTAAGGGTTTTCGCGAAACTAAACTGAAGCAACTGTTGAAAATTTGGTGTAATTTAAGGTGACTATGAACTTTGAATGTTTGTCTTTCCAAAACAAATAATCGAACTTTGAAGCAAATTTTCTCAAAAATTGTATCCAGTACATAGGCCGTCTTTGTCGTACTTAAAAAGCTATAACTTGGTTACTTTTCGTGATATTATAGAATATTATATATCATTTTAAAGATAATTTTGATGGTTTTTTTAATATATCAATGACTTAATTTTCTTATTGGAACTTATTTTGCTGGAGCGGGTCACAAATTTATTCGTCAAGTTGGTGATAAGCTCCGTTGTCTCCCAAGCAGCGCAACTCGTTCAAGGTTTGCATAGTCATTGTAAACAAATGTGGATACACATGGTTGAATACCATATATGTTTATGATCATTTGAAAAAGAAATCAAGTGACCAATAATTTCATAGTATTTTCCGATGGATGAAACAAATTGGCTGTTATTGATGCGGTACATTACCTTTGACCTGGGATTACAATATACAGGGATATGTAGCTCGGCCTAATCCAGGCCCAATCCACATAAGTTCAGGCACTCGGTATGTTCTCATTTGTCCGTTTCCGTAAAGAGTCCAGAAAACTGGTAAGCTTGAAAGTTGTCAATGCGCATTTGCATTACTATGGATAGATTGCTCACGAGAGTCTCCCTCCTTCACGATTTTTCTGGTTGTTTTAAAGGTTCGCAAAAACATATAAATATCTGCAATATGTATATATATATTGCAAAAATAAAAAAATATTTAAAAAAATATTAAATTATACTTTTTGCTTGATTTTCGCAGTTTTTGCAGTCTAAAAAAATAATTGAAATATTAATTTGTCTGAATTGTGAATGAAAGTAGACAAGCATTAACATCTCTTTGACGGATTTACATGGTTGACAAGTGGGTGAATGAAAAATTGCCGTAGCGGTTTGAGACAACAAAAGAGTTCGATCGTCTTCTCTTCCTTCAATCGGTCGCCATTTTTTATATCAGCGAATACAAGGGTTTTCTAGTCCAACATTAAATCGTTTTTTGACCCAAATGCACTTTCTCCGAGTTATAATAATACTTTTTACGGAATTAAAGATAGTGGTGTCCTGAAGTCTTTTTATTTCTGATAGCAGCTGTAAAATGGAAATATTAAAGAGTGAAATCAAGTAATTTTCGTTCAACACACTGTTTTCTTTGCTTGCAGTTCCCGCGCTCCGCGAGAGAGTTCGTGATTCCATCGGCAATTCAAGGTTAAAGCTTGCTGTTACATATCCCTGCATATTGTAATCCAAGCTTTGACACATTGGAACACTTGGCAACTTTGGACATAGATTAATGTTTTTGTACCAGTGGAACTATAGACCATTCCTATAACAAACATAATTAATGAAATAATCAGAAGTCTCGTGACAGAAAAATAATAAATAATGTTTTCCAGCTTTCTTTAGAAAATCTTGCACGCATCGAGAACCAACAGCTGTATATAAAACCAATTATACATCAGGCAAATTAATCCGATATCCACACGCTAAATCAATATCATTTATCACTTCACATGCACAACGTTAAATAAATTATACTATATTTGGGGCAATTGCATACGAACGAAAAATGCTTGAAATCCGCGTACCTCATTGGTCCAACCTAAACTGGACACTTGTCACCTGTAGGCCTATAAATACACCAGGACTAGCTGAAGATCGATGCAATTCTTTTTAAAGCTACAAACACGTTTCATTGTGATTAAAACAGTTGCTCCTTTTTATATTGACCCACATTACACATTAACACATTTATCAGCAACTGGATTGGTTCTAAACTGTGGCTAAGAATAGAGATCCACCACGTGATTTCCTGGGAAGAACGTCATGGTGCGTGTTTATCCCAAAGTTGCAGTCTGCGTTGCAAAGCTTAATGGTACTTAGGCCGTTACAAAATGGGCTCGATCTTCAGGTATGGCTGCGCTTGTAGACAGCTAAAGTAGCCTACTCGAAACGACTGCTAATCTAAAATCACTCTATTCCACACAAGAGATGGCAGTGTGAAATTAAGCTGAAAGGTTTTGTAAATTAATCGCTTACATGATGGAGACATTTTTGTTGTTGTTGTTGTTGTTTTTGTTGTTTTGTTGTTATGTTCCCCCCGAAAATGTGGACTAGGAAGAGAATCGGAACACACTTAACGCAAAATAGTTCAAAATTTAACAGAGAAAACATATTGACGTAGTGGCGATTCAACCCGATGGCTAATAGTGGGAGATAAATAACAAACCAGTTCGCATTCAGACTTTCTTCTTTAAGTACATGTCGGAGCATCCCTCGGATATTTCCGTACCGTAAATAATCTCGGGCAATATATGGGTAATTTGTTATGGCAACCACTGGAGGTAACTCGCATAGATTTGCTTTCATCATATGACTGAGTTATGCACGTGTTTATTGTTTATGTCTGAAGGTTATTCTTGTGTTGATATGATGGCGTCACTGGAGCTACATTATTATTAAATTACTCACAGAGGACAAAATTTGTATTAATTACAACAAGTCATACATAAGAAACGAACGGTATTTTGTTCAAATGTGATTTTACCCAAGAAACGGGCTTGTTTGGCGTGGGGGGGTTATTATAGAAATCCGCGAATTACTTTGGTTCATTTCCACGAATGCGCGCATAAAAATGTTTACTTCCACTAAAAAGGTAGTTAATAATATCTTCGTTTATTTGATTGGTGTTTAACGTCGTAGTCAAGGGTATTTCCCTTATATGACGACGGACTGTCCACTTCACACTGTTCCTTGCCTTATTATGGTGGAAACCCGGGAGGAAACCTCGTAAAAACCACCCCCGCGATCGATTGCTGGAGCCACATCGTGTGACTCACTCATATATCTCATGGTCGACAGACGGACTCAATCCTGTGAACGGTGAATTGGACTAGGATTAGTAAGCGCAGACGCTACCATGCACTAAGCCACGGCCGCGGGCCGGTAATAATATGAGTCTGATTTATCAGGAAATTGCCCTAATCAAAGCAGCCGAAATTTATATGGACTGGCTGCAAAATTATTCCAAATCAATGACAGAAAATTATACATTTTGGTACAGAAATTAGAAATATTAAAACCCAACGGACCACAGTGGCGCTGCAATAAAATATTGAAGACGTATAGATGAACTAAACTTACACAGATGAACAAACTTGAAACTCCCAAAGAACTATCTGTATTTTTGGTCAGACTTGCGGCATTGCCGAATATATGTGTAAATAAGCTAGGTGATACTTACACAAAGAGCTTGACAGAGAATGATCAAAATAGGGGAGATAACTCTCTGAGAGCAACGATAGTATCGTCTCCCTTGTTGTTTTGACATTGGCATTTGTTTCTTATTCAAGTCCTAACCATTCACTAAAACATAGGCCATAGACGATAAAAGAATCGTGCAGTGCTTCGTGGAGTTAGGTGCACGATTGGCTCTTCACTCACTTTCTCGCGTTACTTGTCATGTTTCGGGCCAGTCATATTCGAACAGGCGGAGGCCGGGCATCTATGCATGGCGCCAGTCGCCAAAGAAGAACTGGAAGAATATAATGTGTATTAATGATAACGAATATTCTTGTTGAAAATTCACATATTATAATTTACACGGTAAATTCAATGGGACAAAATCTCTAACATTACATATGGATTGTAACATTTCGTGTGTAATCTAACATTGCGCATGGAATCTAACATTTCGTATGGCATCTAACATTTCGTATGGAATCTAACTTTAAGTATGGATTGTAACATGTCTTGAGGATTATAATATTTGATATAACATTTCATACGGATTTTAACATTGAGTATATGGATTGTAATATTTCGTATGGATTGTAACATTTCGTATCTATAGATTGTAATATTTCGTATGGATTGTAACATTTCGTATCTATAGATTGTAATATTTCGTATGGATTGTTACATTTCGTATCTATAGATTGTAATATTTCGTATGGATTGTAACATTTCGTATCTATAGATTGTAATATTTCGTATAGATTGTAATATTTCGTATGGATTGTGACATTTCGTATAGATTGTAATATTTCGTATAGATTGTAACATTTCGTATAGATTGTAACATTTCGTATAGATTGTAACATTTCGTATATATTTCGATGTAAATTCCCGCATTATTAACATGTAGAGTATTTATTTAGAATGTAATATACATGCGCAAGTGTATAGACCGTACAATCATGTGGCACTGGAGAATATTGTGGGAGCACCACAAGGATCAAAAGATATAATAATCTCAAAGAAATTCTAAAAAGTCTAAGTGCTAGCCACGGAATTGTTTGCGTGGCCCCTGATGATGGACAAACGCTCGGCTCGATAGTGATTATCGATTTCCTGTAAATTGTTCGAAACACTTTTTTGTGTGCATATATAATATGCGAATATTCGCTGATTGAGTATAGCTCTTTACGAATGTTAACAGGTAGTGTAGGGTCTGAACACATCAGTAATTGTGGGTGTGTTTATGGATGTTCATTCTTTCACAATACGATATATTTAACACGAGAGCGTGTAAGGCACGTAACGTAATATTGATCATTATTACCAACATATACGAGCTTGTGCACTTATTTGTAGCTTGATGTCGTATCGATACTTTATTGAACGGAATCACCCTAGCATGAAATACTTACCTTGTATCTGGAACCTAATTAACTGGATATCGAATTACTGGGTATGTTTGATAATTTGACAACCCACCTGTCTTATATCCATTACCCGACTCTTCCCTGCTGTATGGCGGTATAGCGGACTGCACTGGTTGGGGAACCCATGGTGTGAATTCCATTTTCCACAAGTCAGTAGGTTTCAGTAGGTAGGATAAAACAACTGTCAATTATCTTAACACTGCAGGTTTGTTGCAAGTTGAATACATGCTTTGATGGTCTTACATACATGGCATATGCCTGTATACAAATTTAACAAAATGAAGGATTGATTAACTCTACTGGCCCGCATTTCTCATATCTAATATGCTATATTCATTCTACTGAAACGAGACCTACGGAAGCCAGATAGGGCCATGTCGAAGTCGAACTGAATGTTTGCTTCAACCTATCTCGTAAAGATATAGTATGTCCTAATTGCAAGCTAGCTGTCTAACCACTGACTGGCTTCCGCACTAGTTCCTATCCTTGGAAATATTAATGTTAAATACAACGTAACCGGAGTCCAATCAGCTCTAATGTATTGGTGATATCTAAATCGATTTTGAGGGGGGACAATTGTAAGCCCATTACCACACGGAATATTTGACGAAATAACACATATGTACATGTGATTGGTAAGCCTGGATTATCAGAATAACATATATCTAGATTTGGTGAAAATGCCAATATAACTTTAAAACTTATTGCAAATTAAACTCATGTCAGTAGAAAAAAAATACTCTTATTAATATAACATAAAAAAAATATGTGCTTATATGGCATTACGAGGATCCCACACAACTTAACTCTAGGATGCAAATTCCCACTCGAGAGATGGAAAACTCATCGCTACCCAGCAGCAAGTGAGGTAGGGATGATCTTTCTTTCTCGAGAGTGTGTTACCACAAGGGTTTGACAAAGTACTATAGGGTAAGATAGCATTTGAACTGAAAAAGTGTGTCTCATTTGAACGACTTCAGTTGTCTATTTGTCTCACCAACCATCAAAAATATATTTTAGAAAACATTTGAAAAAAATCTCGGGCGAAGTTAAACAAATGAGATATTCTGGTGCTCACATTTCCCTTGTTATAGTGCAGCAAGTCTGAAGTCTCTATGGTCCAAATTTAACTACGATGCCTTGAAATTTACACAATACTACAGTTTTCATTTAGAGTTATATTTTTAATTTCTGCAACAGTAGAAATAATTTCCAACTCGAGTTATAATAGGCCTACTTCTGGTAAAGTAGATATGATTTTAACTCGCGTTAAAATATTTCTACTTAATTACTTCAAGTAATTAATTATTTGAATTCAAAATCAATTACTAGTAGTTCAATTTCAGAACAAATAATTTCAACTCCAGTTTAATTTTTTTACTAAATTTTATATAATTCTAACACGAGCTCAAACATTTTCTCCCCATGTCGCTCGAGTTCAAATGTTTCGACTTCAGTGGAAAAATCGTGGATTAGCCCTCCCGTGCCGTAAACCCATAACGTTATTTCGCAAAGGGACGTCACTCCGTTGTCGTAACGTATATTTACCACTTGACTGACAAGTAAATAATGGAATTTTCATAAAGTATCTCTTGTTACAGTGTGCCATGCTGAAAGTATCCGGATAACAACTGGGTTGATTTAACTTGTATACACAATGGGAAATACAAAATCAAACACGGAAGTTTATGTTCGTCCCAAAACACGGTCCTCCATTCTTGTTCCGGTGGACGAACTTCCTGAGAACATACCTGATTATTATTTGAGAAGGCCACAGATGAATCTAGAAGAAAGAACTTCTAAACCATCTCTGTCGGAAAAAGCTATGTCATCGGATACAGTCGATGACGTCACCAAGACTGAAAAAAACGATGCGTAACGATGGTGCACAAAAAGTTGATCAAAATTTGCCATGAGTATACACAATATGTGATTCTTAATTTCAAAATGAATTTTACTGAATTGAATTTGAACTCTTTTTCGAAAACAATAGAAACTTACTTAGGCTAATTGATACTGGGATATCAACTTCTGCCAGGTATTTAAAGACTGTCTGTTTAATGTTTATCATTAAGATAAATATTTTTTATCATTCTAGAAATGTAGACATTTCGTTTGGATTCGGATTGGGTGCTCTAGAAGGCATTGTTGAAATTTAATAGCCGTGATTGGAACATTTGCGTCTATTTTAATGTGTGAATTAATGTTAATCAATCAAACTTAGTTATCTTTCGATGTTGTGATATTGTGTGTAACTTGTATTAACCATCGATAAGATATCGACATGAAAATGAACACTTGGTTGTTGTAATGTTGTTTGAGTTATTTTTTCTCGTTTCTCTAGCGAGCTGTCGACACGAGTTTACAATTCAGTTCATTCGATATCCTCTGGAGGTTATTTTCAACCGTTCTGTTTAGCCGATGCCTTTAAGTTTATCAGATGTGCCACGAAAGCGACACTCGCCTTTCGGTATTTATTTCAGTGGCGGTGTTTGGTGAAATAGGCCGATATCTCGACGTTCTCCGCCACGACAGGACACTGTTCTACGTTACGAAACCATTTCAAGAAGTTTATGTTAGTAGTATAGTAAGGGCAACTCAGGTCGCATTTATTAGTACATAATAAGGAAGGGTTCAACGTTATCATGTAATAGGCGATACCCACG
>JAQQZZ010156047.1:0-12311 GCA_030265115.1 Mopalia vespertina | reverse complement strand
TATCAGTGAATGGGTTAACGTGTCTATCAGTGAATGGGTTAACGTGTCTATCAGTGAATGGGTTAACGTGTCTATCAATGAATGGGTTACCGTGCCTATCAGTGAAGGGATTTCCGTATCTATCACTGAATGGGTTAACGTGTCTATCAGTGAATGGGTTTCCGTATCTATCAATGAATGGGTTACCGTGCCTATCAGTGAAGGGATTTCCGTATCTATCAGTGAATGGGTTTCCGTGCCTATTAGTGAATGCGTTACCGTGCCTATCAATGAATGGGTTACCGAGCGTATCAGTGAATGAGCTACCGTGCCTGTCAGTGAATTAGTTACAGTACATATGAGTGAAGGGGTTTTCGTGTCTATCAATGAAAGTGTTAACGTGTCTATCAGTGAATGGGTCAATGTGTCTATCAGTGAATGAGTTAACGTGTCCATCAGTGAAGGGGTTACCGTGTCTATCAGTGAATGGGTTAACGTGTCTATCAGTGAATGGGTTAACGTGTCTATCAGTGAATGGGTTAACGCATCTATCAGTGAATGGGTTAACGTGTCTATCAGTGAATGGGTTAACGTGTCTATCAGTGAATGGGTTAACGTGTCTATCAGTGAATGTGTTAACGTGTCTATCAGTGAATTGGTTAACGTGTCTATCAGTGAATGGGTTACCGTGTCTATCAGTGAATGGGGTAACGTGTCTATCAGTAAATGGGTTAACGTGTCCATCAGTGAATGTGTTAACGTGTCTATCAGTGAATGGGTTAACGTGTCTATCAGTGAATGGGTTACCGTGTCTATCAGTGAATGGGTTAACGTGTCTATCAGTGAATGTGTTAACGTGTCTATCAGTGAATGGGTTTCCGTGTCTATCAGAGAATGGGTTACCGTGTGTATCAGTGAATGGGTTAACGTGTTTTCCAGTCCATGGGATAAATTTTCTATCAAATAATGGGCGAACTTGTCTGTCTGTGAATGTGTATGTGAATGGCATGGCACGTTATGATTTGATCTCAAATTACTACATTTATAAATAAGTAGAATCAGATCATTTTGTAACACATACACCGCTAATGTTTCCAGCGAACATGCACTCACTCCATGCATGGCGTTTGATTTATTACTGATTGAATGACTAAGATATTGTTTGAGGGAAATCGTTGAGATGCATATTATAGTAAAACTGATTACGCTACACAGAGTTGGCAGAACACAATGTATTATTTACTAATTCACATACATGTATACAAGTACTTAAAGTAGGCAGATCATTTCAGTGCACTGATTTTCAGCCAAGACAATGTGAAAACAGACGATACAATCTCACCCACGTAAGGAAACAGGAAAGAGCTGAATAGTTACATGTTTTATCTTCCGACATATTGGTGCCATTAAGAGCTTTACTAGCAATTGTCGTGTAAATAAATTAGTATCCACGCACTGACTTTTTATCCCTGTCCAACAAAACAACAACTCATTGTTTTCTTAGACATTTGTGAATGTCACTCCTGTGGAACAATCTCAATAAATCAATAGTCAACATTAAATATTCAAGACCAAAGGTAGATGACATTTCGAGAGGGATAGCGCGGAATTGTTAACATTTGACTAATCATAACATTGTATTGTGGGAACTAATGAAAAGAGATTGTCTGTTACAGATTGTCACTTCCACGTTGTTCGTCCATTGTTATTTTATTAAACAAAAAAAAAACACGTTGTTAGCAATGATTTCACCTCGCACATAAAGAAGGCAGATGAAAGCGGTATAACTAAGACGAATTTTAGAGACTGTTTTCAGTTCTGCCTTTCTGTTAGATTATACCTTTAGTACGGAGTGCTGGTTTCGATGATAATGCGATGTTTCTTGAAGAACCTTTCTAGCAAGTAAACCGTGTATTGTTACACACAGCTATGATAGCCTAAGCTATCTTTAATTGCCATGACGGCACAGTACTTAGGCTAAGATCTCAGTGTGGAAGGGCCCCCGTGCTAGAAGATATAGTAAGTGCCTTTCGCATTGGCTATGATCTAGTTAACACGTGGTTTGATACAACAACCATTTTGAAATGCTTTGCAAAGGGGTGAAAAATATAAGACTATTTCTGTCATTGGTTAATCTAAAATAGGCCCTATCTAGTTATAGACTATGGTTTAATGTACAAACATATTCAATGTCCAATGTTAATGTAAACGCCAATATTTATGTTAAGTTTAAACAACTAAATTATAGTATTTGAATACATAAAAATATTCATAAGACATACAGGTAGGCCTATTTGGCGAAACAGAGAAACAGGTCTGTTTAAACTTCTTTGTTTTGCTTTTTGTGATTACAATGCTTTGCTATAATTTTAAGTGAAGTCTGGGGTGGTGTCCACCATCAGTTTGGTCACCCGCTGTCGAAATGATCGAAATAACATGAAATACGCCGTAAAGCCCTAGTGGAAAACCCAAGTCGTTTGTCATGTATTAAGGGCCGTAGAATTGACAGCACCTGCTTTGAAAGAAACAGAGAAGAGAGACACAGTACTGAAAATGTAGTGGAGAAGCTGTGTAACTTAATTCGAACAAATAGTGTGTAGAGATCACCCTGATTAGATCAAAATGTTTCTGTATATTCGTTGTACAATAAAATAAATGTACTTAGCGTTAGAAATTTATACGAGATCTGGTATGTACACTACGGGTGACGATGGTGGGGCTTATTGTTTTAAAGAACCTGTCTGACTAAATATAACAAATGTCATAGCTTTTCGCCCTGAACCCTGAACTATTAAACTCTAACTTTCCAGAACACTGCTGTTTTTTCTTATAAAAAGGTTAATGAAATTGTGTCGTTAATTTCTGTTGCCGGGATATGTGTGGCGGTACTCAGTACTTTATTCACAGAGCAATGAAGTACCAGTGCTTAGCGATCTTTTACCAACCGGAATTCCCCGCTGATTGCAGTAGTACTGTGTTATCTTTGCATCATCTGTCAGTTTAAATAACGGTAATGTAGCTATAAAACTGTTTATTATGTTATTTCAGACAAAACACTTCGATTTTCCAGTGCCGGGAGCTCTTACTAATAATGATGAATTGCCTGATGTTCTTATATTAAAAGATTACTCGTTGTTGGGATGTAATATTTCTCCTGCTTGTTAAGTACTATCCATGCTGTGTAGTTTAATCGATAAGTACTCCGGAAGGAATTAAGGCGACAGAGAGTTAATCACGCATTTGTTCGTTATAAAATATTGTTTAAATAGAATTATATGGTCAGACACCGGGCTATTGACAAGGTTTCAAATACAAGGCTATTGTCAGTCTTTTAAACACAGGGCTATTGTCAGTCTTTCAAACACAGGACTTTGACAGTCTTTCAAACACAGAGCTATTGACAGTCTTTGAAACACAGAACTACTGAAAGTCTTTTAAACACAACGCTATTGACAGTCTTCCAAAACAAATCTTTTGACAGTCTTTCAATCACAGGGCTGTTGACAGTCTTTCAATCACAGGGCTGTTGACAGTCTTTCACTCACCTGTCTTCACTCAAGGAGGTATTGGCATCATCGGGCAAATGGATTTATTTCATGTATAGGGTGATTGACTGCTTTTCAACCACAAGACATTATTGGCGCTGATATGTGCGGATAGGCATATATGAAATGAAACTGTCACAAACAACTGATTCTGAGACCAAAATTTCTCTACAATTTTCCATTACAGCTATTTAAAAAAAGTCATGTTAGTCACATGAAACAATCGTCAGCTGATTTTCGATGACTCACTGACTCAGAATCGACCAGTGTGCAGCAAAGCATTCGGCGACTGGAAAGCTCTTGCAATTAGTGGCTAATAATGAGAATAGGTCGTTTGAGTGTATAAATATTCTTGTAGACATTTGAATACATGAGGTCTGTCGAACTTATAACCATCCAAATATATTGATACATAGGATTTGAATGCTCGCACACACATAACGTATTTGTGTGTTCAATCTCCAAACATCCAACGCCAGACCCCCCCCCCCCCTCCCCTCCCCCGCTCTCACGCTCCTCCTTCCCTCCCACATAGACACTTCCTTTCAAGAAAACAAAATACAGAACGAAATTACATAAATGCAATAGCTATTTCATACAAGAGATGCCCAAAGAGGACAGAAACAGATCGAGTGTCTATTAACGTCGGTACGGCAATATTTATCGTCGCCACTGGCAACAAACAAAGACAAGACAGGACAATCACAGGACGTAAACAACGATATCACAAACAGATCGGCTTCGTGTTGCCCATTAGATCTTCATCCGCATTATCATCAACACCATCATCAACACCATCATCATCAACACCATCATCAACACCACCATCATCAACACCATCATCAACACCACCATCAACACCACCGTCGTCAACACCATCATCAACACCATCATCGTCATCATAATCAACACCATCATCAACACCATCATCAACACCATCATAATCAACACCATCATCAACACCATCATCAACACTGTTATCAACACCACCATCATCATCATCATCATCAACACCATCATCAACACCATCATCAACACTATCATCAACACCACCATCATCAACACATCATCAACACCACCATCAACACTATCATCAACACCATCATCATAATCAACACCATCATCAACACCATCATCAACACCATCATCAACACCACCATCAACACCATCACCAGCACCATCATCAACACCACCATTTACACCATAAAATGGATCGGAGACGAACCTTATTGTACTCCATGTCGATTCTATTTCATGTGTATTTTATATTTGTAGCGTTATGACGGCTGAGATGAATGGGTTTGTATTGAGGGACAACTCCATGTTATCTAAAACAGGTCTTACACCATTGACTCAGGAACTGTCGACAACTCAGTCGCACAATGCAAGGGAGGTCATCCAAACTATGGCAAGACAATAATATATAATAGGAATAATACTGTCACAATAATAACTATGTGTGGAGATGGAATCTTGCATACTTTGTTAATAAAATCAATGAATAAATAACTTGGCACAAACGTTAAATCATTCTATATTTTAGTACTCACTGGCCTAATATGGCAGGAGAGGCCATTGATGTAGCCTAACATTGTCTAGGGGGTGGCCTCTGCTAAATTTACAAGTCTTACAATATGAACGTTAATCAACAGTGTGTCTAGAAGAACATAGATGTAAAGCAGTTCATTAGATCTGCATGATGGACTTGTTAGGAGGTGTTTTTGTTAGTTTGGGATAAACGTTCTTACTTTGAACAAATTTTTATTCGGAAAAATTAAGAGGCTGAGACCCGTCTACGGCAACCCTTATGACCCCGTGTAAAGCACCCATCAGGACCCCGGGGTAAGGCACCCCTCATGACCCCCCGGGCAATGCACCCATTAGGACCCCCCAGGTAAGGCACATCTTATGACCCTCGGGTAAGGCACCAACTAGCTAGCAGTCATAATCCGAACACATGGTATCTCTATATATAGACTCCTATGGAGAGACCATGTGACATAACGATGCTTATTTGTATTCTGACCTGGCCTCATATGCTGGATTTCTATTGGCAGCTTACATCAAAAATCGTGGGAACCCCATCCTATCAGCGACGCTCTATCGCACAAAAGTCACGTGTATTTGTTTTGATAGTTCTTTTCAAACATCTCCAGACTGCAACATTTGATTAAAACCATCGCCGCCTTACCTCCATGCCTTAAGTACAGCCCGTATGCATTGAGGAGCTAGATAGTTACAAAATGAATCTCAAAGAAAAAATACGACTAGATTTGGATATTTTTTAAATTGTGAACACAAAACCTGCTCTTGATCATGTTTATAAGTTTATTTCGAGCACTGCTTTCCGTGATTATTTTTGCCTCCGGTCGTAGACTCCTACTGTCGTTGAATCGGCTAATTCCATTGGCCGGTGGATTTACGGGAAAACCCCATATGGGACAAGATTATGTGGCCTTAGTCGACTCTGATAAAACGATAGAGGTTTCTAAAGTGCCAAGGGTAATACACCCATGTCTTAACCTTAGCTCGCGAAGATATAACAAGATATAACAAGAAGTACAACTTTGGAAAACAATAGCTCATTAACAACAGATTGGTGTAGGTTAATAACTAACAACTGAAACTGTCTGAATTAAATTTATAACAGATCATACGTGTTGACACTAATCAGAAATAATAAGAATCCGCACTGTGGTAGATCTGGCGTCTGTTATGGGATTCAACATAATCTCCTTTCAGTTAGTCTAATTAGGATTAATTTCTTGTTATAAAATCACAAAAAGAGAACCTCTTATATTTTCCCGTCACGCACGTGTGCTTATTGTATAATGATCTGCATTCTAAAATATAATCGATTCTACTTCTTTTTCGAGACATCAACTCTAAGATCATCCGGGCCATTTTCTTTGCTACTTCTTTTATTTGGTCTGTGGCATACGTCGTCCCAAATATTGGCGGACATTAATGCGCGATGGCCTGGCGTAGCGTACGAGAGTTGTCTTAGTCTCGACCACTATAGAAAATCTCGCGAGAATACCATTGTAGTGACCTGGTGACATATGATGTGTTTCTCATGTCTTGTATTTGATTTACGGGAATACACATCCCATGGCAGCTGCTATTGTCGCAGACAGATTGTAAAACAGAAAACGTGTACAATGTTCTTATATATAGGCGGTCATGCGTAATAGTGCTTCAAATCTAATATTTACTGTTCTGCTTGTACATGGGAGACTTGATGACACTATTATATGGGCAATTGGTTGTTAGAGTGTTATAAATTCACTGAAAACTAAATTCCATCCTGTTAAATGGTTGTGTACGTTGGTTCACTGATTGTCTGATGATAAAGATTAATATAACATTGACCATGCTACTTCTCCACTTATTCATGTCTATGTATGATAGATACCACTTCGTCCAGAGCCTCTTTGTAAGGTACGATATCTTGTAAGCGTTTAAAGATTTGGGTTGCCGTTAAAGGGAAAGGCAACTGTTTTTCGAACTAAACTTATTATTTTTATGGCATATTTTCAAAGACAAACATCTGTATTACACTTGCATTCGAGTAAGCATAGCCATTAATTAGTTAATTTTAATAACAGGCGGGACTGACGTCATTGTTCGAAACCATGGTCAGTCACCAGTGTGCCCATTTGCTTATGGATGCATTGGATGTCATAGATAACAACACGGCGTACCGGTATACACAAGCTTGTTCATCAAAGCGCAATGTTTATCTGTTGTATACAGGGGTGGAAATATGTAAAATATTTTGTCGGACATTTTTCCAATTTGGTCCTGCAGGCCATTTAACACAATGTTAAATTCTAATTCCATTGCAAGTGCAATACAGATGGCTGTCTTTGAAAATATGCAATAAAAATTATAAGTTTAGGTCAAAAAACAGTTGCCTTTCCTTTTAAGCTCGGCGTAAAACACCAATCAAACAATCAATGGCCCAGGCTAGTATCAGTGTTTCTTGATGCTCTTATAAACACATAAATATATTGAATAGATATTTCCAAAATATAAAAATTTTTGTATGGAGTTACTATTTTATTGTATAGAATTTTAATACCAGTTGGCTATTGGCTACTACATGTAAAAAGGAATTGTGTGTTGGCTCCCATTTCCCATAATGTTACAGTGTTGTGGTGACTTCCCTAGCAAATAAAATATAGACATATATTTAAAATTACATGTGGAAACTAGAGAGGCCTGGTTGAAATTAATGAGCCTTTCCCTTTTTTTGTAATTCTGAACATTTTTATTTATTAGAAGTACTATTCGTGCCATTAAACTTTTAATTGATATTAAATTTAATTATTATTTCGTGAACTATGAATCCATTAATCCCTTTAATCTGTTTACTTATTTAAATGTTTCAGAGAAATATAATTTGTTTTTACAGCTGACTAGCAATATAAATTCACATTCATTTCCTGCAATGTATTCATTTCTGCCTGTTGCTAGATTAGTACATTAGTACCCTGTTTGACATGTTAGGTTTGTATGGCCAGTAGCAAAAGGACAGATGCCATGGTACTATTTATTGGTAGAAATACAATGTGTATTTTCATATCTTCGACTTCGGCTGATGTGTGTTATAAGGAGCTTAAAACAGTTTACTACCCCTGTACAGCATGTATGTGTGTTTTTTATTCTCTATCCAGTTCTTACATTTCCTGAATTTTGTTTTAAGTAATTCAACATGATGATCGACGAGTAACATTTTGAAATGCTTGGTAGTCATTTCTCTATGGTATACTCTCTAGAGATCTTATCCTGCATGAAGCATTGCTCTCTGTTGTATATTTAAAGATATAGTTGTGCTTAATGCTGCAAATATATCATAGACTGAATTTGTTTCCCTTCAGGTGTTTTTACATATAATAACTATACCATGCTAATCTCACAAGTATCTCTGTTATTTATTTATTTTAAAGACAATATTAATATGAAGACAGGCTTGTGCTGTTGGGGAGAATGGACCGAACAGGGTCTTCCCATGGTTATGCAAACTTATTTTAGGAGGACCGATTTTAGGTTTTCCAAACTGTTTGCAGTATTTGTCTAAATTTGCATTTTGCTACTGATTTTGATAAATTTTGTCAATCTGATCATCAATGAAGTTTGTATTATAAAGCAATGCTGATATATTTTTCATAAATGCACATTTATGTTTTTTAAAAAATCAGCAAAATATGCCTCATATCTTCATTTTACACAATTACTGGCTGCAAATATCCTATTTATATATAGTTTAATATGTACATGTATTTATACATTCAATGTATGCATGTATTTTAAAAAAAATATCAATTTACAAAAATATATCTCGTATCTTAATTTGTCAGGATGAGTGGCTGAAAATATCCTATTTACTTGTATTCTATGTATTAATATGTTGAATTTATTTTAAAGCAAATATTAATATACAGAGATATCTCCTATCTTAATTTGTCATGATTGGTGGCTGCAAACGTCTTATTGATATATGCTTTTGGCTACTGTCTGGCTGTTGTGGAGTTTCACCCAGCAATCAATATATTAGAACACAGTCTGTTATACATCTATTGAGAAACCTGCTATTGGTAGACTGCTCTCTGACGTAAATACACTGGTCTGTTTTGTTCAGTGTTTCCTCTCTTGGACTGTCAAAACCACTTGTTGCACACAGAACTCTGATGTCTTTGTTTTGTCTTTCCTGGATACTGTTCCTGGGAGGAAGAAACTTATAGTGGATTAACTCTCCAATACTGGATTATAGATATAATTTCATCACATGCAGGAATAATTGTAATTACCATGTGAATACCAGTTTCTTTATGACTGGTGAATATTGCATGCTTGCCAATGGATGAAAAGAAATTTGAATATCTGTCTGATGTACATGTACTGTGCTTGTTTTTTGATACAGGAAAACGATGTGCGTGATAATGCAGACAAGGCTGATGTGGAAGGCTGCTCAAATTGCTTACGAGTGCTGAATTAAAACCTACATTGATTCCTCCAGAACTGACCACAACCAGGTAAGTTAGAAGAAAAAGCTATTTATTGTAATTAGTTATCTCAGTTAATATATCTCTGTGATATTCACAAACCTACAGGTGACCATTAGTTATCTCAGTTAATGTATCCTTGTAATATTCACAAACCTACAGCTGACCATTAGTTATCTCAGTTAATGTATCCCTGTGATATTCACAAACAGACAGGTGACCATTAGTTATCTCAGTTAATGTATCCTTGTGATATCACAAACAGACAGGTGACCATTAGTTATCTCAGTTAATATATCCCTGTGATATTCACAAACAGACAGGTGACCATTAGTTATCTCAGTTAATATATCCCTGTGATATTCACAAACCTACAGGTGACCATTAGTTATCTCAGTTAATATATCCTTGTGATATTCACAAACAGACAGGTGACCATTAGTTATCTCAGTTAATGTATCCTTGTGATATTCACAAACCTACAGGTGACCATTAGTTATCTCAGTTAATGGATCCCTATGATATTCATAAACAGACAGGTGACCATTGGTTATCTCAGTTAATATGTCCTTGTGATATGCACAAATAGACATGTGCCCATTAGTTATCTCAGTTAATGTATCCCTGTGATATTCATAAACAGACATGTGACCATTAGTTATCTCAGTTAATATGTCCCTGTGATATTCACAAACAGACATGTGAGCATTAGTGATCACAGTTAATGTATCCCTGTTATATTCACAAACCTACAGATGACCATTAGTTATCTCAGTTAGTATATCCCTGTGATATTCACAAGCCTACATGTGACCATTAGTTATCTCAGTTAATGTATCCTTGTGATATTCACAAGCCTACAGGTGACCATTAGTTATCTCAGTTAATATATCCCTGTGATATTCACAAGCCTACAGGTGACCATTAGTTATCTCAATTAATGTATCCTTGTGATATTCACAAACCTACAGATGACCATAAGTTATCTCAATTAATTTATCCCTGTGATATTCACAAACCTACAGATGACCATAAGTTATCTCAATTAATGTATCCCTGTGATATTCACAAGCCTACAGATGACCATTAGTTATCTCAGTTAGTATATCCATGTGATATTCACAAGCCTACAGGTGACCATTAGTTATCTCAGTTAATATATCCCAGTGATATTCACAAGCCTACAGGTGACCATTAGTTATCTCAGTTAATGTATCCCTGTGATATTCACAAACCTACAGATGATCATATGGTATCTTTTTTCATGGACGATCATAATGATTGTAACATCGTCAAGTAAGCTATAACATTTTATTGGACCACGCCTTCACTAGAGCATGTTTTGCCTTCCCGCAGTCTGACCGGTCTTACAGCCAGACTCAGTCTATTAGGGCCATGGCAGGAAAAAGGAAGAAATATTGGAATCTCATTGCCCAGAAAATTACCCATAGTCGATGTAAATTTAAGCAAATCAACAAAAAAATAACAAGACAAAAGTTATGTTATTCAATGATTCACAGGTAACCTTAGAAAAGCAAATATTATTTCTTTAAAGGTATTTTAAAACCAGCTTGTATTGGGCACAATAAAATAAGAATGTGCGGAGTATGCCAATCAAGCTATCCCAATAGGCTACAACACCATGCATTTATGGCACAAATACATGCAGTTGAACATCAGATTTTATCTGCTAAGCGTATGGTGTCTGTATTCAATAGCATTCATGTGCTTGAACAAGGCCTTTATTTTCATCAGTATAATAATTTGAAGCTTACTACATAAGATATTAATGACTGTTCATATTATTCTAAAGAATTATAGATACTTAAATTACAATAGAAGATGTGGAAACCTTGCATAATAAACATATTAAAGTTTAAATGTAGCCTAGTGCTTCGACCAAATCAGGATTGAAAATCAGGCTTCCCACTGGGTACAACATGAGCAAGCACTGCCTGGTAAGCCCTGCTCATCCAACGGGACAACATGGACAAATCTGCTACACTCACCCTTGTAGTTGAAGTCTGTGTTAGGAGTCAATACAGCAATAGTGCAGATCTCGCGAGAACAGCTTTGATTTCATTGGCTGGTCCAGGTTTTCATTTCTCAATCATTAGGGTCTTGGAGTATACCTTTGCTTTTTTATCATTGGTTTAAAATAGCCTAGCCATGTGCATTGGGTTTGTCTTGTGTTACACATCTCAAATGAGAGACATGTTTACAAGGCTTGTGCATTGAGTTTGTTCTGTGTTAGGCTCTTCGGAAAAATATTTGTGTTTCCGGTAACCTGACGGACCATAAAAATTTTCACAAAAATTTTTTAACTTTCTGTCACCTTGTTATAGTTGTCCTCAAAAAAAATTATGAGTAGAGTGGCTTTTAATAGGGTTCGCACAGCTTGCCTTATTCTTACATATTCAATTTTAAAACTTGTCAAGAACTTTCAAGTTCCAAACCGAACCAAACGAAATTCAAGAACCATTCATTAACAGTGGTACTTATAGGAGTAGCAACAAATGCAACAACAACAACGCCATAGAAACGACTATTTTCTTCTCTTTCTAATCCATGTTGCAGGACACCGTTTTTCACATAGCGTTTTCTTAATATAGCAATTCATTACAAAGCCAAAGTGTTTAATTCTAGATAATTGTTTTTATCAGTAAATATTCTTCACAATCGTACTTCTGTAACTTCTGTTGAATTAGGCCCCGTGAGGGAGCGGGTGGGCCATGGCCCTGCAGAATATTCCCTCGGCTTCCTCGGTCGATCGTAAGAG
>JAQQZZ010156036.1:0-12311 GCA_030265115.1 Mopalia vespertina | reverse complement strand
CTTTATGAAGAGAGAAAATCGCCGTCTTCACCGGGTAAGAATTCGGGACTCACTTTGCCGTGAGCCTCTGTGGCTCAGTCGGTAGAGTGTTGGGCCTGTAAACCAAAGGTCCCGGGTTCGAATCCCGGTGGATGCAAGCAAATTTTTCCCTCTTCATTTATTCAATATAATAAATATGTAGATTTCTAAAAAGTAATCACACTGGCACAGGGATGTAGATTAACTAAATTTGATGAATCATATATGTATATAGCCTGTAACCCAAAGGTCCCGGGTTTGAATCCCGGTGTAGGCAAGCAAAATTTTCTCTCTTCATTTATTCAATATATATACGATTGCTATGACACCGACCCCTATAGATACAAGCACACGAATTTAGTCTCATTAAAAAGTCATCGCAGACATGTTTATTGACAGTGGCGCCACGCTTGTTTGTTTTCAACAGACGTGATTGGCTGTTTGCTTCTGCACTAATACAATGAGTTGTTTGCCACGTTCGTAGAGCCAATTGCGACAAGGGTGAAAACGTATAAGCCTGATCAGACACATTTTGACCGTTGCATTGGGAAGATGGTACCTATCAGGTATGCTAGACGATATCAAGTCAGTAACAATAGAACTCTGTGAGAAAGGCGAAGAATGTCCAACGGAGAAGTACGAATAGAACGGAAACGCACAGAAGGGGATTTATGAAGAATGTTTTATGATCTGCGACTCCAGCAATTCATTATCTGATTTAAATGCAGTTGAAGACTTCTGCATTTATTAAAAAGAGTTCTGGGCTTGTGGATGATACATAGAATTCATGTTCAGTCATTCCTCTATCAACTGATTAACAAAGAATTGAGAATAGACGGGTTAACTTATATACAGATCCAAAAATGGTTATCCAGTCCTTTTTATTACTTTTATAAACATATATAGAAAAAGGATAAAACTGATTTTGTCGATTTAAATGCGTATATTTGATACCATTATACTCAACTGTATTAAGAATTTAAGTCTTATAGCAAAGAATATATAATACGATTTACAATACAAGCGTGGGAATTTGTTCTACCAGCTAGTTGATAATATAGTATTGAAAAGAGCAGACCATCCACCCCGTCCGTCACCCGCAAGCCCAACCAAACACACACAGCACCACCATCCCTTCCCCAGCAGCTGGCAAAGATGATATAACAAAAGTGCGAGGCAAAACTGCAACATTTTGGTTGCAAGGCCCGTCTGTTATTAAGTGTAGGCCTACGGTGTATACTACTTCCGTATAGTTTGAACAGATGCTAATTCAGAAAATTATACGGATTGAAACCCGTTCGGGAATAGAACCCACGACCCTCAAAGTTATTCACCGAATCGCCTGCAGTACAAACCGGCCACCTAGACCACTCAGCCACCGGGCCTTCTAGTGTATCAGCGCTAAATGCTCCAACATATCATCTTTTGAAACCTTACTAATTCTCGAATCATACAGGTGTGCAATACACTGTTTAAGATAATTATGGACATATAATAATGGTGTGTTATATGCGGCACATTTATTTTTATTTGTTGGGTAGTATGTCTAGCTGAGTGTTTTTTACATAAGGGGACTTCACTTAGATGATTCTGAATTGCCAGCATGTGGTGAATAGGCAGAACGAAACACACTCGAAACCACCACGCGATCTCTTAAATCACCGGAAAACTATATTTTCAATAGCTCAGGTCGGTCTCACACACATGAGCCTTTCAGCTCAGGGGGTTCTACAGTCAAGTGCCCTTCCGACTACGTCTCTGCTCAGCTTCCTAATTAATCTACGCTATGGGGTTGCTGGCACTTAGTAATTGACAATAAATGTTTAAGTTAACAGTCTCCCTGTTTCCTGAGCCTCCGGTAAGGAAGGAAATTGCAACAAACAAGTAGATCATATTTATTTTTTGACAATATTCTTTGTTTAAAAACAAACATGGAATGATATATTTATTTATTTTTTGATATTTTTTTTACAATTTGTCAGCATAAATTGAGCAGAATAGTCGATTCTTAAAACCGGAATTATGCTCCAGGCGTCGTTTGTAATTTTATAATTATTAACAGGCATGGAGTTGTTTTGTATAAAGAGATTGATGGCAGCTGTGGTGTACGAATATGTAGCTATACATTACTGCTGTCACTGGAATTCTGCACAGAGCCCTCTGGTTATTTAAGATTGATCGATGTTTTACGTTCTGCTTAAGAGTATTTCACTTATGTGACGGCAGTGTCTTTCAAGAATCATTGACACTAGGATAAACAAGATGTAAAGTGTTTTCATAATGTTGGGAAGTTAATTTTCCTCCAGTGCTAAGAAAAGACAACATTGTTACTCTTCTAACAAACTGCCCTCAATCAGTCAGTCAATCAATCAATCAATCAATCAATCAATCAATCAATCAATCAATCAATCAATCAATCAATCAATCAATCAATCAATCAACCAATCAATCAATCAATCAATAGATCGATCGATCGATCGATAGACCGACCGACCGACCGAAAAGGCTGCTAAAGAAAACTTTCCAAAACTATAAAAATTATTCCGTTTCTTAGACATTTGTCTTGAAGACATACAACGAGGTCCACATGTCATCTAGGGCTACAGCAGTCTAAGTTATGGCTAAAGGAGGCGTCCAGCAGATAAAGCAGTTTTGTGTACTGAAATGTATATGTTTTAAACAACACATTCAGACTTAGTATTAAATAAACTTTAAGACAAAAGAACAAGGGTGCTAATATTGTATAGTGTTATATAACGACACATCTGAGAAACTTCACACAATAAAGCTTAGTAACATTCTTAAAAAAAAGATAGGCAATTCACGATTGGTCCAACGTTTCGGTTTATTGATCAATCAGTCATCTAAGATTAGACAAGCGTACTTTACCTAGCACAAGAGAAACATTAATTTATCAACACGGTTAAACATCTAGCTACAGCCTTTAACGGATGTAAACCTTGCATCATCCACTGCGTTTTATCAAATTGATTTTTAAAAAGCTAGCAATTGATATAGTGTGTGTGGTAAACGGAACAAGCGACAGGCACATCGAACATATATTTATCTAGTCAATTATTTTCAATTTATGGCTTTAAAGTTGACATGCTGTGCTATACGGAACTGGCATATGATACCTTTTTCGAGAATGAATATTTCATCCCACGGTTTTAGTGTAGATGTCTGTCCAATTGTGCTTTTGTAATAAGGATAAGTGACTTGCTAAGAAGTAAGGACCAAAACAAAAATCGAAGGGAATTATAAATGTAAATGAGATATAATGGATAAAACAACATAACAAAACAAAATTGCATTTAGGTTACAGGGCTGAACATTTGTTATGACTTTCGATTTTCCCAGGTAGTCATGCGTAATTGTAAATATACACACCCATTTGTGATATGTAAGTAACTCACTTTTTGCACGATTTTGATTATACTGAATGGTAGCTAGAACAGTTAGACAGTGAAAACACAACTATTACACTAAAGTAAATGGGTTGATTGATTGGTATTTTACGCCGTGCCTGAGGGTATTTCACTTATATTACGGCGGTGTTTACAAACTTTAATGGACACTAGTACAACCATAAAATGTGAAGTGTTTTGATAATGTTATAAACAAATGATATTCCTCCAGTGCTAAGCAAAGACAACTTTTCTACTCTCCAAACAAACCACCCTTTGACAGACGGCATTTAAGTAAATGGAAACTGACGATACTGAAAACGCCGACGACATTATGCAGTGGAAACTTAACTTTACATCGCAACAAGTGGATGGTTACACAAAACGTGTTTGGTCGTCGATATCGAACTGTTAAACTAATGAAATCGGGCTGGATTGACTTTCCTTTTAACAGAGGTGTGAATTTAACCCATCAAGTAACAACATTGCTAAAACGATCACGTCTTCGGTGATACGTCACCCTCAACAATCGCCTAATGTGCTTTACTGCTGTTAATGTACTTTCCTCACAAACTCCAAAGTGGCATGTAATTGTATCAGCTAATATCAAACTCCATCTGTTTCGACTACGTGTTTGACAATAACAATCAATCAAATGATTAGCGATCCCTGTTAGCACGTTTTCTACATTTAAATTCCCACAACGCCTTCGCTTCACGGAGCATAACACCAAGTAAAAGTTGCTGTCTTGGACATTCTAAACGTAAATTGGGACCATTCCTAACTATTATGCAGCCAGATTTAAAAAAAAAACCAAAACGGATTATCGATAACTGTATTGTTGTCTTACGGTATACTGGTATTAGCAATACCACACCTGATGATGACAAAATAAAGTTTTGAAACGTCGAGCAAACATGGAGGTCTCTGTGTTCGGGATTATATTACCTACAGTGACTATAGAATCTTCGAAAATTTAACTCTACCCAATCTCTTTTGTCACGAACGCTTCTTCTTCACATCAGATAGAAATTGTTTAGACTCGACTCAGTTGGTATATTTGAGGGTCATTTTGGGGGAAAAAGCTCGTCTCAGCCACTGCCCTATTGTCAACATTTATCAAGCAGTTGTCAGATTAATAGAAAGAAGGAACATATCGCTCATTTTCAAACTGTCGTTTCCCCATAATAAGGTCACTTATATGACGACGGATTGTCCACTTCACACTGCTCGGAAACCTCGTAAAAACCACCCCGCGATAACCGGAGCCACATCTTGTGACTCGCTCTTATACCTGAGGGTCGAAAGACGGACTCGAAACTGTGAACGGTACATCGAAGTAGGCTCAAAAAGTGCAATCGCTAACCACTAAGCCACGGCCGCGGGCCCCAATGCACACGAAGATTCATTCAACCACCCGAGAAAATGAATCTAAAGAACACCAGGTGTTAATTCGAAATTTAAGTACACTGTTGAATTGTTCATACTTCATACCTTAATATATGGGGTGGCAATATACTCTATGAAACCCAGCAATTTTCATATGGCCTTAGAATACGCAAATTCAAATAAGAAGTGTATTTGTTCCCAATCTAAAACAGAGAGAAACTGTTATACATTCCTTACACAACGTGGCCAATGTTTATCAGTTGATCTGAAAATGTACGCGTCCTAATGGCACAATCGTGTGACGCCCGAGTGCTTGATATATCTATGCACATCTTGGTTCCTACATGGCGACCCTCACATGGGTTTAGGGGGCCCACAAGCCAAACGAAGAAATAACACGAGGGTGTAACTTGAGCAAGGCAAATAAAAATAAAATGTGTTCTTTCGTGAATATGTCAATGACAATTCTGTGTGGTAGATATAAAAATCTTCACAATAGTCGCCCCAGGTTTTAGGAAGGGGTCCATCATAATGACATTCATAGGGCCCTTGTAGATGTATTGGAGGAATGGGGTGCCAAGTGTCCTTTTGCCCTGGGGCCCAAAAAGTATCTTAGCGGCCATGGCTGTGGCTCTACTGTTGTATGGCTAATATACAGCCTCGTTTTGTCTGGCCGTGTAAGGAATGACGAGTCGATGTTTTATCACCAGAAAAATGACTACGGTGTACACATCTTTATATCTGTTGCCACAGGCAGAGATCTTGCCATTGAAAATAGTAATAGTCCGATAGAGAGCACCTGCCACCCACTCGAGGCTTTTAATAAAGAAAGAGATGAACTTTCTCGTTTAGTGACTGTAAAATATGTCCATAGGCTAATATTATTGGATCATGTACTGTGCTGACTTTTGAAGAGAGTATTTGACGTCACCTTGGGGGAAAACAAGTAGATGGACTCTTTGTTTGTTACATTTGGGGTTTTATACCGTGCTTAAGGTTATTTCACTCGTTTGACGGCGTGCCAGCCCAAAAAGCGGACAAAACGCCTCTCATCGTCACTGGAAACACAGATTAGCAGGACAGGACAATCACTAGACGCTATCCAAATACTTATAGGTCAGTTTCTGGTTTCCCCATAGTTTCAGAAAGAGGGTAACAGAAAGCTTCATCCAAAAAGCCACGGACGGAGGGTTGGGAGGGAGCTTCCTGATGGGCTGGTTTTTTTTACAGCTAAGGGGCAACATGAAGCCGATTTTTTTGTGATGTCTTTGTATGACGTCCTGTGATTGTCCTGTATTAGTCCTGTCTTGTCTTTTTTGTTGCTACTGCATGATGTCGAGGGTTGTCTCCTTCGCCCATTGGGCTGGCACGGAGTCGTGTGAGTGAAATAATCTTAAGTACGGCTTTAAACCCCAATAAAACAAAGGAACAAACTAATCAGCCAGGGCAAATTCATCGGAATGTTAAATCTAAGGAAAACAGGCCTAGTGAGCTTGCTGTATCCCATGCCAATTGTAGAAATTATGTCTGTAAGATTTTATATGAAGTAAGTGTGGATACTAGATTAACAGTTTTTGTGGGCCGATGCTCCATATAATACAACCTATGATCTTAATCGACTGAGTATGTTTAGTGAACGTAGGGCTATATTGAAATTGTTGTCACATCCTTTGTGTTTCTAGATAAAGATGAAAGATCATGATTGATGGTGTATTGTCAAGTGTTGTTTCGCTCCTTAAGCAACGGTGATTTTTGTGCTCTATTAAACACCATTTTACCTTTTGGAAAAGCGTCGTATTTAAGCTTGTGCAAATCAACGTTTGCGATGGTAATTTTCACATGCAAATGGCAGTACAGAAATGAATACAAGACACAATGTGGTCGATTAAATACGTTCCACTCCATGACAGTCTTAAGCCTTATATACTTCGTATCTTTCAGCAGACCTATGTTGCTCTAATATAATAATCGTCCGTGGTCTTTGGTGATATACGTGTACTTCTCAACACATTACAGTCAGAGAATTCTTTGGTTTGCCATCCTGTGACTCTGTTTAGCTCAATGAAACTAAATAGAATCATCTTATCCGGTATAGTATCATTCAGTATTCGTTTTGCAAAATAACCCAACAGGGAATTCTGAATTCAATTGCCGAACGGAAGCCAGACAGCAATGGGCCCACTGACGCGATCTTTATAGTCAATTCAGTCATGGAAAGGTTGCGGATTATGTTTTCTCGGGGACAATGACTGGCGTAATTAAATATTCCGCGGAGTCAATTGTAGTTTATTCTACGGGCTTAAAATAGGTTGAGATCGGTTTGCCTTGAAACAAAAGATATAGAGCATTTGACTGCTTGACTGATTTATAGATTGGTTTCTTTGCCATTATAATCGGTTCGTCGGCTTTATTCACTGCTGTATTTCTTCATTTTTTGACTAATTGATAGATTAACTGATGTAAAGCCAAAATGGTCATTGGCCAGCATTATTGGAAGGAAAACTTGGTACAACCTAAATACCAACGGTTGTTTATTTCTTTATTTTTGATTAATTGGTTGATTGATTGATTGATGTTAGCCTAAAATGATTTAATCCGTATTAAAGTTTATTGGTCAACATTATTGTCAGGGAAATTGAGTACAGCCTAAAAACCCAAGGTTGCTTATTTCTTTATTTTTTATTAATTGGTTGATTGGTTGATTGATGTTAGACTAAAATAATTTAATCGGTATTAAAGTTCATTGTTCAACATTATTGTCAGGGATATTGAGTACAGCCTAAAAACCCACGGTTGTTTATTTCTTTATTTTTTGATTAATTGGTTGAGTGATTGATTGATGTTAGCCTCAATTGATTTAATCCGTATTAAAGTTCATTGGTCAACATTATTGTAAGGGAAAATGAGTACAGCCTAAAAATCCACGGTTGTTTATTTCTTTATTTTTTGATTAATTGGTTGATTGGTTAATTGATGGTAGACTTAAATGATTAAATCGGTATTAAAGTTCATTGGTCAACATTATTGTAAGGGAAATTGAGTACAGCCTAAAAACCCACGGTTGTTTATTTCTTTATTTTTGATTAATTGGTTGATTGGTTAATTGATGTTAGACTAAAATGATTTAATCCGTATAAAAGTTCATTGGTCAACAGTATTGTAAGGAAAACTGAGTACAGCCAAAAAACCCACGACCGTAAGCTGCTTTCTGGGATATCATCCCACACACTGTCCATGGGATTCGAACATAAGACCCAATTCACATTTCCGTTTATCTTTGGGTTTTTGCCAATGGACGTGTTAAAGCTTTCCTAAACGAGCGTTAGCACATGTTACTTTCTCCCAAGAACTAATTATAACCATTAAATAGTCAATCAGTCAACACTGCAGGTAATATCTTTGTTGATAAAACCTGTGAATGGGCGGTAGACTTATTATTTTCTGTAACTAGAGACCCGTCGCCGTATCGAGTATGTCGTCAATCTCAATGGACCAGAGAGAAAGCCCAACCCAATCAATGCGATTTCATTTTGGTTGTTGTGGAAACATATAAATTCTTCGCAGCAGACCATTAACACAACACAGAATGATTATTTTCTGACAGAAGTCGCGTTATATCTCGAATCTAATTAGTACCTAGATTAAGGCTAGAATGTTACGTCGACGAAAGGGTTGTAATCGACCGACTAGGGGTCAATCACGTGGCGCAATATTAGCGTAAAGCCATAATGTTCCCATCCACATAATGCTGGTCAAATATGACCAATGTCAGGATGTTCATGGGCGTATTTTTCTTCTTAAATATATGGCTTGATCCAGACCTTCCTGGGACTGATTTTTACCTTACAGAATCGCATATTTTAAGTATTTATTACACATTAAAACGCATGCTATTTTATCTATCCAAACAATGCATATTAAAAAATAAAAAATAAAAAATTAACATCTCCTTGTTGACACACTATAATCAGCTTCGTTCTGTGCTGTCTTACAGCGGTTGTCTGCTGGCGGAAGAAAACCTTCTACCGTGAAATTCGTGACACCATGTGGTTGAACTTTCTGCTGTAAGATAATTCTCTGAGTTAATTTTTGGCAAAATATTACAAATGTGTGACGTCTACTCCCACGTGACAGTTATCGCATCCGCGCGCGTATTGCATTTATTGGCCCAATACAAACACATGATATTACACAATGAAATATGAATACCTCGCGGTTACCCGTTCACAATTCACGAGCTCAATATTTGTATTTTTTTTAAAAAAATATTCTGAAACTTTTTATGAATCGTTATAAAAATAAATATTTACCGTATTTCCGCTATTCTTAAGATAGCACCTTCCTAGTTTCAATATATTCCCGTTCAGAACATTTTGCAAGCGGAGAGTGAGGTACCGAATCGCCAACAGACCTTCTTAAAAAAACAATTGGTTGATTGATTGTTTGGCATTAAAACTAAGTTTCTCTTCTTACTTGCTAATAAAGCTTGATGATACCGTTTTTTTTTATCCCGTCTGCATATTATGCCGTAGGGATAATGTCATCACGACGTCCGTCCATCCGGCCGTCTGTCCGTTCGCATAGAGGGCATGAACAAGATATAAACAATACCACTTAACACAGGTTTTTCAAATTTTTAAAACACATTGGTCTTGCATTAAACTAAATTCTTATTTAAAATGGGGCCATTCCAATTAAAGATAGATAATAATAATAATAGTATACCAGACCACGTGAACACATTTTAAACCATACCGCTTAACGCAGGGTTTTCAAATTTTGGAAACACATTGGTCTTGCACTAAAATACATTCCTTTTTAGAATGGGGCCATTTCCATCAAATTTCTGGTTTCTATGGCAAAATAACGATACATAATAAGAATAATAGTATACCAGACGACAGGAACACGTTTGAAACCATACTGCTTAACACAGGGTTTTTGAATTTTGGACACACATTTGTCTGACACTTAACTACATTTTTGTTTAAATGGGATCATTCCAATCAAATTTGTCGTTTGTCTGTCTGTCTGTCTGTATAGGGGCATGAACAAGATAAAAACGATACCACTTAACATAGGGTTTTCATATTTTGGAAACAGATTGTTCTTAGACTAAACTACATTCCTTTAGTACTTAAAATGGGGTCATTTCAATAAAATTTCTGCTTTCCATGGCAACATAATGATAATAATAGCATCACAGACTACTTAGCACAGGTTTTTACAATTTTAGAAACACATTGGTTTACACTAAACTACATTACTATTTTAAGTGGTGGTCATTCCAATCAATTTATGTGATTGGATAACCATAAGATTTAACTATTTCCATGATTAAAGCAAAGTTGCAGTGGATATAGTGACTGTTTTAGCCTGTTTCTCCTTACCTCCAACATTGATAGAGTACTTCCGATGGAATTAAGTGAGTCACACTCACCTCTTGTTTTTGTATGTCATTTTTTTACACTAAACTACATTACTATTTTAAGTGGTGGTCATTCCAATCCAATTTATGGTTGGATAACTATAAGATTTAACTATTTCCATGATTAAAGCAAAGTTGCAGTGGATATAGTGACTGTTTTAGCTGTTTTAGGAGGGTAGGGAGAGAGTTTCTTGTTGCATCAGCGTATTTCCTCCATATTTAAACCAGATATAAGTACAGTAACAATATTACCATTACGGTCAACTGGAATAAATAGCTCTAAATGTCGCAAAATGTTTTATAGGTTTCGTACAACCATAGAATAAATTTGCGTTGATCAGGATATTGCAAATACTAGTATAATTCAAAAATGGGATTTTGATTCTTGTTTTGCCTGTCGCCATCAGTTATGCTATTCCCTATAGATTCGTAATGCACCAAGTTTGCTCTATTAAACAAACAGCATTTCCTGATTGTGTACTACTTTCTGGATACGGTGCTGCGAACAGCAGACATGGTTTTGGAATGAAATACAATACTATTGGTAAAGGTTTGTATAGCGATTTGTATTCTCTACTGAGTATAAATTGTAATCACTCTGCAAAATTTCAGAAAAAATTTCGTCCCAAGCGTGGACATTTTGGATGTGTGCCAAGAAATAGTTATCCAGACAAGGGTACATTGATTGCATACATACCAAAAATGATTCGAAGCCTTTTGACGAAAAATAAATGTATTACATGTAATGTAATGATTTGCCCACTTGGTTGTCATTTTATTTTGTTACGGATTTTCCCCCAAAAAGTAGGCTGGTGAGAAAATCGTCACGTAAATTTAAAATTTTTTAAATTAAACAGAGAATTATCAAAGATCAAAATGTATTGGAAATCTATAAGTGGTAGATAAGCAACAAGAAAATTAAATTTGAAGCATTTACGAGCTTTCGGCCCTCATACGGGGCCTTTCAGAATTGAATATAAAGAAAAACATCAAATATAAGCTGACTATTAGTAATATGATATAATCAGAGTATGTTATGGTGCCAATACGACATAACATTTTCTGATCGGCGAATCTCATATTACTTATAGTTTAATTTTTTTGTTAATGTTTGTATTCACTTAAGAAAGTCCCCAGGCTGAGGAACTGAAAGGTCGTAAAAAGTACATGCAACGTAAAGTAACTCAGGAGTTCGTGTTTTTAATTCATTTAATGCAACCCACGTATGAGTCTTAAACAATAGAACAAGAAAATTGCAAAGAAATCTACCTCTTTCTCACTTAGTCAATTCAAAGTTTCTTCTTCTGCAGTTATGAAAGTTAGTCAGTTGACTTTGTTGTGTAACTACTCGCTTTTAATGTAAGCTTAAAAGGCCTTTAAACCAGACAGAGTTAAATGATCTATTCTTAATTAAAGAAAAAAATTCCCTTTCATGCAAGATTGTGGGAGTGACTTTCCTCATGCAATGGTGCTCTCAAAGCTAGCATCCAACACGAAACCGACCTTTTCGGTGTTTGTTTTGTGTCTTCTGATTGTTCTGTGCTGACGATTTCCAACACTGATGACGTAGGGGGTGGGTTCATTCACTTATCAGCCTGGCATGCCGATATATGAGTGAAATAACCTTTACGACATATACGACGTCAAACCCCAAATTAATTAATTATATATCTAAGGTCGAAAGGGCCGCCAAACTCAAGGGTTGAATTCAACAGTATATTGCCAACATCCGAACACATGGTATCTCTATATAGACGCCTATAGAGGCTATGCAACATAACGCTGCTTATTTGTATTCTGACCTAGTTTCATATGCTGGATTGTTATTGACACATGCCCCTATTATCGCCGGGTCTCCAGCCTTTTAGCCACGCTCTACCGCACAATACCCTCGTGTATTTGGTCGAATTAGATAACACAATAGAGATTATATGTACAGCGCGTGATACGTGACGATGTATCAGCTCGAGTTGTCTCAAGTCGGACTGCAGTATTAATCGAGCTCGAAGAGCGAGATTGATACGCAGTCCGACCTGAGACAACGAGAGCTGACACAACGACACGTAACA
>JAQQZZ010156024.1:13030-44384 GCA_030265115.1 Mopalia vespertina | reverse complement strand
ACAGATGTGTGACAGTAGGTACAGATGTGTGACAGTGAGTACAGATGTGTGACAGTTGGTACAGATGTGTGACAGTAAGTTCAGATTTGTGACAGTTAGTACAGATGTGTGACAGTGAGTACAGATGTGTGACAGTAGGTACAGATGTGTGACAGTGAGTACAGATGTGTGACAGTTGGTACAGATGTGTGACAGTAGGTACAGATGCGTGACAGTAAGTACAGATGTGTGACAGTGAGTACAGATATGTGACTGTTGGTACAGATGTTTGCCAGTAAGTACAGATATGCGAACGAAATTACAGATGTGTGACAGTAGGTACAGATGCGTGACAGTAAGTACAGATGTGTGACAGTATTAAGTATAGATGTGTGACAGTATTAAGTATAGATGTGTGATGGTTAGTGCAGATGTGTCACAGTAAATACAGATATGTGACAGTTAGTACAGATGTGTGACAGTGAGTACAGATGTGTGACAGTAAGTTCAGATGTGTCACAGTGAGTACAGATGTGTGACAGTTATAACAAATATGTGACAGTTAGTACAGATGTGTGACAGTAGGTACAGATGTGTGACAGTTAGTATAGATGTGTGACAGTGAATACAGATGTGTGACAGTGAGAACAGATGTGTGACAGTATGTACAGATGTGTGACAGTGAGTACAGATGTGTGGCAGTTGGTACAGATGTGTGACAGTAAGTTCAGATGTGTGACGGTTAGTACAGATGTGTGACAGTGAGTACAGATATGTGACAGTTAGTACAGATGTGTGACAGTGAGAACAGATATGTGACAGTTAGTTCAGATATGTGACAGGGAGTACAGATGTGACAGTTAGTACAGATTTGTGGCAGTGAGTATAGATGTGGGACAGTTAGTACAGATATGTGATAGTACAGATATGTAACAGTTAGTACAGATGTGTGACAGTAAGTTCAGATGTGTGACAGTTATTACAGATGTGTGACAATGAGTACAGATGTGTGACAGTTGGTACAGATGTGTGACAGTAAGTTCAAATGTGTGACAGTGAGTACAGATGTGTGACAGTGAGTACAGATATGTGACAGTGTGTACAGTTATGTCACAGAAAGTACAGATGTGTGACAGTTAGTACAAATATGTGACAGTGAGTACAGATGTGTAACAGTTAGTACATATGTGTCACAGTGAGTACAGATGTGTGACAGGAAGCCTAGATGTGTGACAGTGAGTACAGATATGTGACAGTAAGTTCAGATGTGTGACAGTAAGTACAGATATGTGACAGTTAGTGCAGATGTGCGACAGTAAGCCTAGATGTATGACAGGATGTACGGAGGTGTGACAGTAAGTACAGATGTGCGACAGTAAGTACAAATGCTAACAGATTCGCTGTTTATAACATAGCCGCCAGTTTTCCGGTCACGTCAATTCAACAGTATGTGATTTAACACATAAATTATTAATATTTTAAACCATGTATAACTCTGTGTGACCATTGAGATGCCCTAGAGATTTAGTCAACAGAAAGAACAGGGAACAGGGAATTTAGATTGTCCGTTTGAGAATTCATGAATTTCAACTGCAGTAAAGGTGCGTTCAACTCCATTAGTCTTAGATAGAAGCCATCCCGCCAGGAAATTGTCCTGTCAGTTATCTGATTTGTTTCAGGCATTTGCAGTTCTTTTATTCGCCATTTGCTGACAACATGCCGATTGGGATGAAAATAAGTCAGATAATAACGACAGATAAAGAGAAAAGTTATTACAATTATAGTCAACTATACCTTTAATGAATGCTCGTGTCGCAATTATTTATCAATAAGGGATTCAAAACGCTTAATATTGTGTTTAAGTTGATAAGAATAACTAACCTGAAATTCGTGCTGATCTGGAAGACAGTAGATGAATGGTTTAGAAAGGTAAAAGAACATTACATAATCAGTATCATTGACGAGCTTCATAGTACTTGGGTGTATAGAGTCATTTAGAGGTCAAAGTCAAAAGTCTGCGTCTGTTACGCTGGAGTTTTCTCTAGACACGAGTTTTATTCCGAGCTACTCTGCTTTACAACCCTTGGCGGACCGAGAGCATATAACCAGAATTACAGCTAGCCCCCCATCCCCCTCCCTGGCGGATAAAGTGACCAAGGTTCGAGTTAAAGCGCTGATAACCGTTTTAAGTGTCATACTCAAGTTTTGACAATTTGTTTAACTTTATAAGCACTATTTGCATATATACTTATTTAGTGTATGTAGGGGTAGGTACATGTCCAAAAATCTCATTGAGTTGGTTGAATACCCCGAACTTGTCTGAACAAATTTACCTTCTTCCCTTTTTAGACAAAACTGCACCTCACGCTATGTAACTTTCATTATTGACAATCGCCGTCATTTTTACAAGCCCAGTCTTCTAGTAACACAACATCTGATTGGATGCCTGGAAGTTCCTACGCAATAAAACAATCGCTTTAAAGTAATTTTGGTTGTAAACACTCGAAACGCCAAAGGTTGTTATGCAGATTAGCTCGGTATAAAACTCTTGGCTAGCGAAAATGTTCCGCCACGTGATGAACCTCGAACCTGTCGACGTCTGTCCATAAATATCACAGCTGTAGGGTTCCGGGCGATCTTGTTACCATACTGTAGAATATTTTCCTGTGTTTTGTGTAAGAGACGAGTGATATATGCTTGAGACGACACCGTCGCTCTCGGGTGGAGATTACGTTTGATCTCCTATCGTATCTGCCCTCACATTGTCCTTCCTAACTCTGGATGATGTTGAAAGTTGAACAATTCTTGGATATTAAGACGTTATCTCGGACAAAAAGTGAATTGACTCTGCCGCGACGTTTTGAAAACAGTTCAGAAAAAAAAATTGTGGACAAAAAGGGGAAAACGAAACAGTAATTCTTCAACATTCCCCAACAACAATTATATGGGAATTAAGAACATTCTCCCGTGTTTACAACGTTATGATTTTGATATTTTCAGCTTCAGTGAAGGATTCTTAACTATTCAATAATATTCACGAACCTCTCAAAAATTGTGGTTTTCTATACGGACCAAACTCATATTCCGTTTTTTGTGTTTACACAGTGTGTGTATTAACAATAGTGTTTCCTGGTTGTATTGTAGATCCCAAACGCCTTGCAGTATTGAAGGAATACAACTTAAGTCATCAAATTTACGATAATTGTGACGTAATTCAAATTTGGCTTTTTAGGAAGACAATATCACATCAATACCGATGGTGCATTCTGTAATTATTTAATGGCGTCATTCTTTAGCCGGAAGAACTCCGGAATGATAGACCTAGAATCGACCTGGCAGAATGCCAAAGATAATGCCGTGGAAATAGGACAGAAAATGAAAAACTACAGACATGTATCTACCCTCGGCAATTATTGCCAAAATAAACATCACGGTGCTATTTGAGGTATTTTTATAGAGATAGAAACGCCTGGAAAACGGAATATAGAAGAAGAAATCTTTTGAAGTGGAAATGCTCAAAACGTTTTTAGACAAATAGTATGTCGTTGTGCGAGACGACTTCCCTAAAATCAGCAGGACAATGTCAGCAATTTTTAGACGAATTGATATTTCTGAATAGGCTTTGGAAGAATCGTAAATACTCATTAAAGAAGATATCTCCGTAAGTCAACAGCTTTATAGTTATTGGTCTTCAATCGACCGCTTCCTCAATCTGACATACGACGTCTATCCTAACTGAGCACAGAACCCCAGCTAGCTTCGGGGGCATGCTATTTCTTGGTTTACATAATCTGACTAGACGGTATTTCCTGATCATTTATTTTACCATCAATATACTGTTGTGAGCAGTTAGATTATCCTGTTGTGGAATTATATGAAAAGTTAAATTTCTAAATGGTTTCAAATTGAAATTTCCGCTACACAAACGATTAGTTAAAAACACAATATGCGATGTCCAGCTTAACATAGTGACTTGAGTTAAGAAAGCCCTGGAATAAAAACTATGTCAACAGCGTTATACATAAATAGCCTACATATTTTAATTGTGGCGACTCTATTCAGTGGAATGATGTGCGCCATTGCTAATCCGGTTTGTCTCATTATGATTTATGGTATCAATAGGACGTAAAGTACATATTTATAGTTATTGGTCTTCAATCGACCGCCTCCTCAGACTGCCATAAGACGTCTATCCTAACTGATCACAGAAACCCAGTTAGCTACTGTGGCATGTCTGCTATTTATTCGTTTACATAATCTGACTAGACGGTATTTGCTGGTCATTCATTTTACCATCAATATACAGTTTTAAGCATTTGGAATTTATTTTACCTCATATGAAAAGTTGAAATTGTACGCGGATTCAAATTGAATACTTTGCTAAAGAAAACCCACAACACTAATATTTGAATTTAAAAATGTGAAATTAGTTTAAGAGTTTTCCTTCCCGTGAAAAGTTATCTCCATGAAACTTAACATAAAAACTAGAGAAGAGCATTCAATAATTATGACCTGGTTAACAGAGATGTGTGGAGCTTAATATAGTCGTATTGAGATTAAATTTAGACAATATATACCATGACAAGGTTTGATAGTGTGAAACCTGTAGGAATATATAGCCACAAGTATTGTATCTTGAAGTAGAACCGTTTCCAGACAATTGAGATGTGACTGATTCTGTCGAGTCGTCTAAATCAACAGGTCCTTTTTGACGGACTGATATCGCCTAACGTATCGTATAGGAATTGTAAACATCCATTAGAAGCGATACGTTCCCAAGTCAACAAATGTTTCTGTTATTGGATTCCAGAGACATCTTCGATAATATGTGACCAATGTCAGTCTCGTAGTTCTATGTGGACTGCCATAAATGATCTTTGTTAAGTGCAACAGCCACCTATTAAATAGGATTTGAAGACAGTATTTTCGCTTAAACAGCATGAAAATGCAAGTCTGTTTGGATTTAATGTTTACTCTTAATACATCCGTGAGAAAAAATAAATATGCCTTAAAAGGTGATTTGAAGACGTCATACATTACAAATCCACATTTTAATTTCAGTCAAGCGCTATTGTAACATACTATTATAGGGGCTTGTAACCTATTTATTAAACTGATAGGAATGACAATGTTAGATTTAGCAATATACCAAAGCGCGATATTGATTAAGATGTTTGATTAAACTGTATTATAAAATCCAACAACGGCTATAAAGCAACAAACATTTTCAATTGTCATCAACAAGTACGTTAACCACAACGCTTGAATATTTCCAAAGGCACGGATATAGGCGTTTCCGAATGAGACATTAACCCAACACGACAGTTCATAGCCAAAAAGTGTCGGATTTAGAAACAGCAAAGTAAATATTCCTATAGCTAAGTAGAAAAGCCTAGCTGATTAAAGACAACTAGACAAGGGGCTATAGAAGATGGCTTAAACAGCATGAAAATGCAAGTCTCTTTGGATTTAGTGTTTACTCTTAATACACATCTGAGAAAAAATAAATATGCCTTTAAAGGTGAGTGTTGTTTAGGCAATACTGAGTAACCGTAATACTAAACAAATCTAGAATCGCTTAGTAGATAATATAAATGCTCATCCTTGGATCTATTTTCATCTGGCCTCCTCTCAACGGAATTTGTGTTTTTTTAATGGCTGTTTAACGCAGTACTTAAGGCTATCTCACTCAAGTCACGGTGTACCTAGCCAATGTCTAGCCTAGTCACGTACAGCGAAGCAAGACAGGCTAGTCAAAATTTGCAAAAGCTTTATACACAACAACATATTAGCTTCTAGTTGTAACTTGGGTCTGTGGATACAACGGTAACAGGAAGAATCCCTCCAAAACGCTAGGGGCCAGTTGATCGAAGGACTATTAGCCGCTAACACCAGATTAAATCGCTAATAGTGGGTTAGATATAGGCCTTCGACATGGCGTGACGTCATATAACAGCGGATTAAACTAAATATCGCTTTGAGCAACCGGCACGAGTTTAATATCGAAAAAGTAGATTTTGATGTCTGGGTCTAACATGTGTTGGTGCATGACCTGTGTTATGTGTCCTGATCCATAGACAGAATTGATCTGTTTGCTGATCGTATATGGGACCATCAATATACCCTGATAGAATTACGGCTTGTTTGTTTTAGATTCTAACACAATCTCGGAAAGAGCACGGATTATAAACGGCTCTGAAATTTTCCCAAGCCGCGCCGGGAAGCACTCTTCTGATTAACATGCAGCCCAATCCTCAAAATGTCTGATATGACCATAGAATGTACCCGTGATCTTTTTCAACGCAATGGACAATGGCACAAAGGTCAGTCATGAATTTAAATTAAATTGATACGTACGAAAAAAGCAGACAAGTAATAAAATCATTCTTAAGGATGTAAACATTTCAGATAGCAGTTTTCAAATGATGACTTGCACAGCAAACACATTGTTCTCATTTAACCCTTAATTCTCCAAAGGTGCTTCAGTATTTCGGTTAAATTTAAAAGCATGATCGAGAATGAAAAAAATCAAAGATACGAACGTAAAAGATATCATTGATGCCACATAAGTGATGTAGCATAAATACAAGATGGTGTAGCATCATTTTAACACTAACCAAACAATCATGATCTCAATCTATAAAAACTTTTATACAGATATGTTTTATTCTGGTTTGAAAAAAGCCATGATATGGAATCCGCACGTCACCTTGTGTATCTTTTTTTGAGTCGTAAATTTACTCTACTTTGCGAACATTCCGCTGCAAGAAAAAAAAACTCGCCAATCTACGATGGTATTGGATGGAAGCCATATCATCAGGAAATTGTCTTGTCAATTGGTTGACTTGTTTCAATCTGTTGTAACTTTTTTTTTTGGTTATGTATGAAAGAGAGACATGAAGCCTTGTATGTGTGCATTAAGACACACATAATTCCCCCCAAGACGTCTGGGTGAATGAAGACGATAACTGACACCATTCTATAAAAGACGCCCTCTGACTAATGGTAGTATATTTCTAACATCTTTATACTGGGTTTATTCCACAATGGAGGAACACAAATGCACATTCCAGGATAATGATACTGTAGCTATTATTTGGGTTCATCGCCGTCATATAAAATAAATGCCAGTAAGTACAGACATAACATCAATCGACCAATCAATTGATTTATTTAGTACAATTTATTTTATTTATTCAATACAAATCTGTCAGTTTGTACACACTTAGAAATAATGGTTCTTTGACGGTTCATTAGAAAAAGAGGATTGTTTTAAATGGAGCCAGGATGATTCTAGATGGAACCATAAGGACAAAAACCGGTCTTTGATAAAATAATATAGGGAGAAATACAAAGGGTTACACCATAGCCATAACTGAAAACCTTTAAAGGGTTTCATTAGAGCCACATTTTGTACGACGTGTAAATGTTGAGATACTAACAGAAATATTATTTTTTGTATTACAGTGTCTTGCTAATAAGGTAATACGTAATTAGGCAATACGTAATTAGGCAATACCCGGGAGTACAACGATAAATGAAGTTTAACCACTTTTTCTCCACCAACAAGTGGAATACCCGTGAGTTCGATGATAAATGGGGTTTAACCACTTTTTTTTCACCCATAAGTGGAACACCCGTAAGTACGATGGTAGATGAGGTTTAACCACTATTTTCCACCAACAAGCGGAATACCCGTTAGTACGATGATAAATGTGGTTTAACCACTTTTTCTCTACCAGCAAGTGGAATACCCGTGAGTACAACAATAAATGAGGTTTAACCACTTTTTCTCTACCAGCAAGTGGAATACCCGTGAGTACAACGATAAATGAGGTTTAAGCACTTTTTCTCCATCAACAAGTGGAATACCCGTGAGTACGATGATAAATGCGGTTTAACCACTTTTTCTCCACCAATAAGTGAAACACCCGTGAGTACGATGGTAAATGAGGTTAACCCATTTTTCCCCAACCAGCAAGTCAAATACATTTGAGTACGGTGAAAAATGAGGTTTAACCACTTTTTCTCCACCAGCAAGTAGAAAACCCTTGAGTACGACGATTGACATAAATAAAGCAAACATACAGAGACGTATAAGCGTTTCATATCAATTTGTTCTGGTTTTTTACATATGTTTTAATAAGTATATTTAAAGGAAAAGAAGCTACACGAATCGATCCAGATAAGAAGCTTACATGAATATTGAGTGTATAGTTATAAATATTCGAATACTATACTTTCGGAAACTGTTAAAGAGATGGTAGAGATTAATATTGTTTGCGTAAACTTTCTATCAGCAAAAAACAACATATTGCTTTTTGCATTCCCCATGGGGGAAGTGATCAATTACTTCATACTGAGAAACGTACATGCGCGAGATCAGTTTTTTGATATAGGATATATCAGATTTGAATAATGGGATGCAATGACTCATACCATTTTGTGTGTGTGTGGTGGCGGGGGAGTGAGGGGGAGAGGGGGGTGCAGTAAAGTATGTCTTAATGATTCATTATTATGGCATTTAATTCCGAGAGCCTCGCTGTATGAAGTAAGCAAAATTATATATTTATATATCCGTAAGCCAAAGGTCCTGGGTTCGAATCCCGGTGGAGGCAAGCACATTTTTCTCTCTTCATTTATTCAAAATATATATCTATCATAGGCACACTGATCAAAGATGAGAATGTAATATTTTTGGCCAGCAAAAACATCGTTTTTAAACAGTGAAATGGCGATTTGACAAAGATATTCATGGCAGCCCCATTTATAAATTGAATCGAAAACAAGCGTTTAAATAACATTTAAATGCTGAACATAATTGACTTGAATTGTTCTTTCCCCTTTTAATAATGGGAACAAACGGAATATCAATATACAATATCAGAATAGAATTGGTATGAAGCTATTTGGCACATTTAGTGCGATATCAGTATTAAGGATGAAGAGAATAACTTTGCCGAAAGTTGTCAAACACGTACCAGCCCTTGACAAAGTATGTGTGATGCCTACTTAAATACACAGTATCTCCCATAACAATCCTTTAGGGCTTGTCGCTTACAAGTTTGGGATTTTCTTTGAAGTAGTTAACACGGTTATTGTACATGCATTATGTTCCCTTTGTGCATCCAGATTGGATAAAAACAAACCAGATCTGTCTGATAATTCAACTATGTACTGTCAAACAAAAATACCGACCACCTGCGAGTCCTAAGAGGGGACCAATCATTTTATGCCTAACGTTCATAACAGTTACAAAATTATAAACCCATACTTAATCACGTGTTTGGAAATGTGGTTTTACTATTTCCTTTTTCTTTCTTTATCGTATAGAATAGTAAATATATGCGCACAGTTGTCAGTTAACGAAATAACTATTCTTTGTGTAATGCTAGAGAAATTGTGATTTATGTAAGAGCCGAACCCGTACCGTATGTTTTTGTTCATTATTAATAAAAGGAAATGTATGCTTCTGCCCACATAACGTGTATAAAGGTCGACAATATAAAGAGTGATTAGCACTTAATAAAATCTTTTTCCGAGGAACATTAAAATTTATAGACCATCACACTAAGGCATGGCTTTTATACAAAACAAAACAAAAAATAAAGTCTTTTTAAGAGGGGATTACAGTTTATAGAACATCTAACTACATGTAAGGCATGACTATTATACAAAAGAAAACCAGAAAATCTTTTTCCGAGGAATATTAAATATTATAGAACATCTAACTATTGATTATTGTAAAAAACAAGACAAAAAAAATTAATATTTTTCCGAGGACCATTATAGTTTACAGAATATCACACTAAGGCATGACTTTTATACAAAACAAAAAACAAACAAAAACAAAAATTTCCGAGGAACATTAAAGTTTATATAACATCAAACTATGGCAGGACTTTTATACAAAAAAAAAGAAAAATTTAAATCTTTTTTCCGAGGACCATTAAAGTTTAAAGAACATCAAACTATGGCATTATTATTATACAAAACAAAGCCGAAACCCTCGGAAAGAAAAGGTTATTGTTATTATAAGACAATTCATCTGACCAATCTAGCAATCGGTTTACTAATCCCATCATACAGGAATATAAAGATCTTGCACCTAAAATTGATACACATCTTTCACAGAGACCTATTATAGCACAGATCAGGTAACCAGGGCAACAAGAAGTGCTCTCACAACCACCTGCAAATTATATTTAAAGATCTGAGGTAATGATATCAAAATCCTGTACAATTGTTCGCCTGTATGGACGGTATGTATCGCCTAACACATAAGGACATAATGAGAATGCTATTTTGATTCATGTACAACTCTCTATGGTTGTTCGTTTCCATCCTCTTTCTGGAAATTAAAATGGACCCGTCATAATCACAAGTTCCCAGGGATCTGATGGGGTCTGCCATCGTGGAAGAAAGTGTGTTATATGGTTTCCGCTTTTCCTTTTGCGCCGATACCCATTTTGTTTGACTTTTCGTAGTGTACACCTTTGATGATTATTACCGCTAGTAAGCTTCACATCCTTTGATGAAACTCAATAATACATTCCGTCGCTTTGGTATGCATCACCAAATGTCAGGGATTTTATAACATAACCATTTAGCTATCTATTGTGTCAGACTGTTCTTCGTTCAAATACGGCAGGATAAATTTGGAATATCTATTTCAATAGAGACACACTTCGTCGCCATATAGCACAGTGCTCTTTGATTGCGTCCTCTAAACATTTATGTTATCTTTACCTCCTGGTTAATCGCTTCCCTTATACAAGACACAGAGTGACCACAGATGAAATGTGGGTGAAGCTAAAATCGATGAAGCACAATGGTGTATAATCTTCCAATAATTTGTCACTCAGCATACGGTCTAATCAAAACAGCCTGCTGGAAACAGGAGCCCGTAGTCAGCAAATTTTGATGGATTGCCCATTGTTTTAGGTAAGGCTAAGGCTTAGCCGTACTTGCGTAAATTGTTTTGTATAAGAAGGTCAATGGCCATTAATCACCACTACTTTAGTCTAGTAAAGAAACGATCTTTCCGGATCACCTCCCAAGTCGCAGTTTTGATGTATAAATGCATTCCGTTGAGTTTAGATGTGCATATACAGAGACGAAGTACGTATACCGGTTATTTGTTCTGAAAACAATTGTGTTGTTCCAGAACCTTTATTGTCAGTGGTAACAAAAATTGCCTCCGCCATTCAGGAGACTGCCAAATAAAGTAGAAACGAAATTGAATACTATTCTTGAATACTGCTGCTATGCTGCAAAACCATTTTTGGCGATGGTACATTGTGTAATGACCATTCATATGATTGCACTATAAAGCTGAATAAAATAATCTTAGGAAAGACTGCCGTTTTGTAGACTCCTTATTAAATGTGTCAAAAAGTGTCTCATTCAGGGAACCGAAAGCACATAAAAATAAACAAAATAATTTCAGAAGGAGCGTTATTCGTTATGTACCGCCATAGTGTCATGGCTGTACCCGGAAGTCACGTAGAACAGAACGAGAGTTTGATGCCCCATAATGAATTAAATTGTGTTCTTGAATGTAAGATTGATCAGCATTGGTTTGTAGTGCCATTAATACTGTGATGGTTGCAGTGGAAATATAGCACCATTACATAATAGTTTAGGATAAGCTCATCTGAATTTGTAAGAATTCGGTTTTAGGGAGACCACCTTATAGTTGTAAGGTTTAGAATACACTAATGTGCATTGAGCATTCAGTTATCACATAAACTGTGAAGTATCTAGACTTGAGATCTATCTATACGATGTATAGATTATATAGACATGCTTCTCTGTGGAACAAGATGACAACGTTGTTGTTGTACGACATAGTGGCTTTGTAAATTGACAAACCACCTTCAAATTAAAAAGGCGGAGAGGCTTTCAATACTTTGCACGCAATTGAAATTCATAGAACTTTTGTCCATTCCTTACAGTTCTCCGTCGTTACTGATCACGACAAGATCGTCAAGTATGATATAACCTCATTTTAGCCTAAAGTTTAAGTTTGACTCGAGGTAAGAGTTACCAATGGGTTTAGTATCAATCACAACACACAAAACTAACAATTTCCCATTTTGCTGAGATAATCACCAATAGCCTCAAAATATACCTCAAAAGCATTCGAATGGATGAGCCTTAAAATCTTTTTTAATTTCTCAATCATTGGAAGGTCTTATACTAGCCGTTAGCAGTGGAAAATCCCGCAGGTCAATAAAAACGTCAATGATAAGACGTGTTTCAATATTACAGGTACCATCAGCATATGCAGACTAATATCGACTTTTATCTGTGTCATCAAACTTTAGTGAATTACAAAAACAACTAGGCGTAACGTTACCAAAGAATATACTTTCAATTATCAGTTTAGAATACAACCAAACCATTGTACTGCGTTACTGTAAAATTACGTAACTCTGAAAAATTAAAGAAAATGGTGAGAAGTTCTATTATCTATGTAATTTCTAAGGCTTTTCACTCTGCAAATCAATAAATCTTTTGTATGATTGAGATCACTGTGGTTTAGTGACAAGCCTAACCGATGGTTACAAAGATACCTTTGTGATAGAATACAATCCGCGGTCAATGAACATTTTCTTTCTCACCACTCTAAGCGACACACTGGTCCACTTAGGAGTCCTGCAATATTCTTACTTGATGCCAATGAAGTAAACAATTCCCAATAGTGAAAAGGCTTTCAACAATACTAAACAGAAAACACTGAACATTGGCCAATAAAATTATTTCATCCGTTTTTTTACTTTGAATTGTTGCTATCAATTCGTTTCAAGACCGCTTTCAGCTAAGTTTTTGACCTTTTTTTCTCACATTTTAATATTGATGACCTTTAGGGGAAGGGGGGTATTTTTAAGCCTAGTTATGTTGTATTTACTTAACACTGGGCGAACGGTAATTGTCCAACAAAGCGAAGGGCGTGATCCTATATTGCTGTTGAAATACACCCTCCATCATAACTGAAATATTGTTGAGCAGGCTGTTAAACCACCAGTCAGTCGTGTAATGTTACACGAAGTTCATATAGATAGCTTGCATCTTTTGTATAACATATTTCTAAATTATTGTACATAATTTTTTCAGTGAATAAATTAGAGCTTTTCAATATATAAAGTACCATGTTCGCAACTTCCTAATCTTACAAAGCGTTATGACTGGGTGTTGACAACAGTCTATGGCTGAGATAATTAATTTTCTTGTACCGTCCGCCATGGATGGAACAGCTGCAACTCTGATGGTCATTGACATCTTAATTTGCTTCTATACTATTTGCAAGCGTTTTCCTCACGAACACATCATTCGGTGACCATGGTTTGAAAATCAATTCGTGTTGACTTCTCTTATGTTCAAAACTCTGTGTTTAAATGGTTCAGCCTGTATCTTGATCACAGACTTTGATGTGACGAAGCGTTTGGTTTATGGCACAATGGAAATACTATGATTGGCTTCATACTGCATTGGATGATATGCATACCGATTGGAACCACGTTGTAGTAACGGTAAACTATAGACCCGAAAACTAACCCAAAAACTAAAACCAACTAAACCCACACATACTCGGGATATTAGATGCACTAAACCACAAGCACCTACCCTAAAACACACTCTTTATCTAAACCAAAATAACCTTGGGATATTAGATACACTGGCAAGTAAAGGAACAATTCTACAATCACACCGATACAACTGTATGCCGTTATCTTCCACTTGACATTGACCGCGTTGTTGACACACGACATGATTACAGAGTTTTCGCTGTTGAAAGAGAAGTCACGACTCCTTTGCGAATTTAAATTACCCAATTGTGGATGTGTATAAACAGTTTTGCTCTCCGTTTGTGTCTTCCTTCCACATCGAATGTGTGTTAAGCTGGAGTGCTTTTACTGGCGGTCAGGTGTAAGTTCGGTATCACGAATGAATTGTGGTGAGAAAGAGCTGTAATGAAGAAATCAACCCAATCTCGCTAAACATCTCAATTTATTGGTCGTCACATACTGACATAGGTCTCGGGCTAACATTGGCTTAACAAGTTCTCTTCCTAATCGAAACTAGAAGCTAAAGATTTAACAGCCGTTACTCAGCACTCTGATTTACAGTCACCTATTAACACAATATCAGGAAACACAGTTACCATGATTATTTATCTAACGAATCGTACTGATCGTGATGATTCAATAAACGCTAAAACAAATGGATTGCAATTTCTTGATAAATTGATCTTGGACTATCACACGTGTACATGCGCAATCATATCCTGTCACCATACTGTGGATGAGTTTATAAAACATTTGCAATTTGTGTCTGATATTTTATCTGCAAAACGAATGTGCTGTTTTACTAATTATATGGTTTTTGTCGAATTAGTGGACGAATCTCCTGCACTAGTAAAGTATATATATATTAGGGAAAGACACTATGTTTTGTTGATTAGACCACATTGCTAATTATTTAACGGATGTCTGGGAGCTTCAGGACGTATTCAGGACACTGCTATCCATGATAAATTACTGTCAAATCAAATATTTACTATAAATAGGCATCTGCTAAACAGATAAGACTCCAAACGATTGTCCGCGTGATTGTCCGGCTGTTCCTTATAACCCGATAGTACAGACCTCATAGTAGCGGTACTTTTAACCAGTATTAATCATTGTAGTACAGTTCGTTTATCAAACGCCTCTACCTACCCATGGACATCTTGTACACTAATTTTTGCATTGATTTAATGTTGTTGTTATACAATTTAAAAATTATTAAAAACATTATTTAACAAGGAGTTTAAAGTATTATAGTAAGAGCAAAACATTTATTCACAAATGTGTCCCGCTCCAGCATGACCCAATCTAAGTAGCACAAAATGAAAATTATTATTATGAAAATGTTATTTGTGTATGTGAAAACAGCTTTGGGCTACCTTTCAAATGATATATAATATGCTATAATATATCTAAAACTGACCAAGACCAAGACGACAAAGATGGGCTTTGTACCGGATAAATTGTTTGAGAAAACTGGATTCAAAGTTCGATAATTGTTTTGGAAAGAAAAATTTCACCACACTTTCCACAGTTGCTTCAGTTTTTTTTCGTTTAAATCTCAATATTGACGAGGCATGCCCTTTTTACCTTCGATGTTCGGTGGCATGAATCCGCCATGATGCACGCGTGACCAGGATGTACAGACATAATTAAGCAAAACAACGATCGAAAGTTACCGTGATTTTAATGTAGTCTGTACAAAGACCGAGGTAAAAAATAGTTTCAAAGAAGACATCAGAAAATACACTCAGAGGAGTAGCAATAGTAAACGGCAAATTGGAACATGTTTAAATTGACACCTTTCACTGGAGATTGATTGATTGATTGGTATTTTACGTCGTGCTTAAGGGTATTTCACTTATATGACGGCTGTATATTCCAACAATGATTGACATTAGCACCAGATGTGAACCGTTTCCATAATGTTGGAAAGTTGATTTTCCTCCCGTGCTAACTAAAGACAGCATTGCTACTCTTCAAACACGCTGCCGTCAGTCAGAGGGCTCCTTTCACACCTGACTATATATTATGTTTTTTCCTTAATGAACCTAACTGGCTTATAAATTACAAATCACAACGTCTTTATCAGTGATCTGTTTCACTCTCCTACTCAATGGGTTTAAAAACAATGACCTAAACAATGGCGCATGTCTCAGTGTGATTTAAAATCACGTCACTTAGATGGGATTTGCCCGATTTTCCTCGGTCATTCTTCATTGCCTTTAAAAAAACAAACCGTATTTCACATAAACCAATTGTGAAAACATGCTTGTTTATATAATTGGGGTTCAACGCCGTAATAAATGCTATTTCATTCATATGGCGGCGTGCCAGCCCAATAGGTGAAGGAAACCACCATCGACATCACTGGCAACAAACAGAGAGCACTAGGCCCGCGGCCGCGGCTTAGTGGTTTGCGTGTACGCTTACTAATCCTACTTCGATGTACCGTTTGCACGAATGACCGTTTTTTGACCATCAGGTATATGCGTGAGTCACACGTTGTGGCTCCGGGAATCGCGTGGGTGGTATTTACGAGGTTTACTCTCCGTTTTCCACCGTAATTAAGCAAGGAGCCGTGTAAAGTGGACAATCCGTCGTCATATAAGTGAAATACCCTTGAGAACGACGTCAAATCCCAATCAAACAGACAAACAAATATGGGAGCACTAAGGAAACAGGAAGCTCCCACCCAACCCTCCACCCACCCAGTTTTGGACGCAAACATCTTGTATGATTAAATTCACGGAAATCGATGGTTAAGACATCTCAAATTTTCCGCTTTATGAGACAGTACTTATTCTCTTGTTTTCCCATAGGCCTATATAATGCATCCATCACCTTTACCGGATATACACCGATCGTCAGTTTGTAAAATCCTGTTGTGTTGTCAACCATATACTGCTTTACACAACATAGTGTATCTAGTAGCTTTGGTTCTGGTTACATACATCGAGTGGAATTCAACATTATCAGATTGAAATTGATTTTATCATTTACAAATAACGTAAAATCGTCGAAAAGCGAATTCATTGCAGATTATGGGATTACTGTCTAAATTGGAAGTATTGTCCCACTTTAAATATCATTTCGGCTTTGCGTCATATTGTGTACAAGTTACAAATTTGGAAATTGTACAGTTTTCCTAAATTTATAAAGGAATTACTGTTAGGCCATAGTTTACACGAGTCTTGGTTGAGACCAAACATCATCTGTGATTTCGTGAAATTACCATCAGTTCTCAAATCTTCCTTTTAACTCAACAAACAATGACCGTCTTTCAACTAAACAGAACATAGCTGAGCCCAAAGCTGGAAATTGAGGGGATAAAACATACCATTGGATTTCACATTAGTGGATCGGCGATATTTGTCCAGATTGTTATTTGGTGAGAGTCAATAAAATACTGTGCTCATTATCTTTCTAAGTAACCGGCGTCATCTTAACACGAAGAGCAATACTTTAACATGTGAACATAGGCGTAGAAACATTGTACGATTTTTGGTAACAATAAATTTATGTAGAGGTTTTATTTAATTCCGACTCAGACGGGAAAGTACAGTCAAACGATCAGCATATGATAATGAGTCTTGTGTAACGTTTCTTCTCTTTTTTTTTTGTATATTTGTTTATATATTTTGAGTAAATGAAGAGAGGAAAATGTTCTGGCTGACACCGGGATTCGAACCCGGGACCTTTGGGTTACATGCCCAGCACTCTACCGACTATGTATAGGACACAATGAGTAATTGTTTCGTAGTTTAACACGGCGCTTAACAATATTTCACTTATATGACCGCGATGAACTCCAAAAATAGTTTCATTTACACAGCCGTAAAATGAGCGGTGTTTCGCTGTTCTGGAAAATTTAAGTTCCTCTATTGCTGAGTGAAGTATGGATTTGATTGGGTCATACTTTTCCTAACCAAGGATTTAAATGAAACAAAGCTAACCTTGAAATGGCAAACCGACCACTCCGATGAATCTGAAGATCATTTTCAATTACAGCAGTTAATGGTCTTTTTTTTAATTCAAAAGAAAAACAACAATTGTCCGGACAACATTGAAGCGAAAACATGTCGGAGACAAGACACAATCAATCAAAATTTCACTGACTACAGGCTCTTGTTTTCATCACGCTGTTTTGATGAGACCTTATGCTGAGTGACAAATGATTTCAGGATCAGAGCGGATTGTGCTTCATCGATTTTCGCTTCACCAACATTTGATCTGACGTTTGACTAACACTGGTCCCTCTGCCTTCTCCAAAATATACTCCACACAACAACATAAGGACATTGCGCTGTCTTTGTTGAACAATACCTTTGGAGACCCCATGTCTGTGACAAACAATACGACATTGTATACACACACACAATAAACAAAACAATGTCATGTATGCCGAATGAACGTTCGTATTAACACGACTGCGTAAACAAAATTTGAATTTTTTTGATACCGGTCTACGCCATGTCCAAAATCATTCTACTGTTAATCAAATTTAATGAAATGCAACAGCCAGAGTTGTGAAAATTACGACCACGAGCTCCGTAATTGTTCCCAGAGTTCTGAAACTCAACACCTAGAGTTATTAAATTGAACACCAGGAGTTATTAAATTGAACACCAGGAGTTCTGAAACTCAACACCTAGAGTTATTAAATTAAACACCCAGAGTTCTGAAACTCAACACCTAGGGTTATAAAATTGAACACCAGGAATTCTGAAAATCATCACTGAGTGGTTCACAAATTCACCACCAGAGGTCTTACACTGGACACCCAGAATTCTGAAACTCAACACCAACCATTGCTGAAACTCATCACCAAGAGATCTAAATTTCGCCACATGAAGATCTAAAACTGGTCATCCGGAGTTCTGAAACTCAACATCCAGAGATCTTAAACTCAAGACCAGAAGGTCTAAATCTCAAACAGATCACCCATTTCTACAAGCACGTGACAACTTTCCCACATTAAGTATTTTCCACCGAAACTCGAGACTGACATGAAATACAGTCTTCAACTACCGATTTCATATTCATAACCAAAATCACAAATAATTTCACTTACCCTGTATTGTGTTTGTTTTCGCTGTGTGCATTTGGTGTTTGGATAAAGACGCCTTATACAGAGACATTGAGGAGCAAATGTCCCGACTCAAGGCGCCTATATAGTCATACAAAACTCGATAAAAGTTGACAGGTCGTGCCGTGAACTGATAACGCTCCCTTAATGTTGGAGACATCTATTCAATAATGTCAGATTTAGTCTCATACCGTCAGAACTGATTTGACCAGGTGTCTCTGGATGACCATTCACTGTCTTATCCTAGATTACCCATAAGCGAAATTGGTTCAACATATATATCTGGAAACATCGGTCTGGGTCCTGCTCAAACAGATATGGTTTATTAATTAACGGAACGAATTTGTTTATGTCATATATTTATCCAGAGTAAATCCCAAGTATAGAATATTGACCTGCATTATCGAACACACGACTTCAGAGGTGAAGAGGCTGTTTGGACGACTGCACCAAGACGAAATCCTTTATCGAACAATACATCATTCTGTTTTGTCAGTATTGGTATTGAATCGTAATAGACGGTGATCAGGTTCTTGAAACTCGTATGAACTAAAACTGACTTACCCATGCACTGAAATAATGCTATTACATAGTAAATTTCTGACGTTCAATGTCAGGATAAATTATACCATAATTATTTAACAAATATGTACGATTTTAACACCAATGATGTTAAAGTTATAAATTGATTGGAATATAATGCTTCCATACCGTCTTATCAGATGGTTCCGTAATAAGAGGATCCCACAGAGCTCGACTCGGAGATTAAAATTCCCACTCGAGAGAAAAACCATCCATACCGAGCCGAAGGCTAGTTGGAATGATTTTTCTTTCTCGAGAGTGGGAATTTTCATGCCAGAATTGTATGGGGTTCTTTTTCAAATATAATATATTTTACGCCATATTTTCTGTCGAGAAACTAAAAACAACACATGAATTTGTATCATAATTTACTGTGTAGTGCTATAAAAGCGTTGATCGGATGTCATGATTATTGCGCAAAAGGCGTATAGTCCCGTCTTAGATGTAATTCAATCTAAAGTTTTAATACGCGATGACAAGGATTAAATGTATGTATGGCAGTAGATAACAATAATAATTTTGAAGAATTTAAACTGTTGCAAATGATAACTCGGAAACAGATAATTATTTAAATGGGAGGTCGTCACCATGGTATCACGCTCGAGCTCCTTGACTTGTTCTGGCACAAATTTTGATTGGCTGGTTTATCCTACCATATGTTACCATACTGGTTTAACAGAGTATTATATGGGGAACATACAACTATACTGGTTCCAATGTCCAGTCATCAGTAAAAATAGCGTTCATGTTAAAACTGCAGCGAACTTTTATTAGAAACTCTTTTGGTAGAATTTCTAAGAGCCCACGCATGCTGTGTTAAGTTTTTGTTTAATTATTTTTGTTTGTATCGGCCAAACAGCAAGAGTTTTGTCTTACACTTCAGAAATTTCGTGTAAGAAACACAAATCTATTACATTTCTAAGTTGTTTCGGCTTGATTAATTCTACGTTGTTGTAATATGTAGTTTGTTCAGAATTTTTGCATCTTTCAGTCAGTCGTAATTTTTTTTTTTTCATCGGGATGTTACACCTTACTGAAGGTTATCTCACTTTTAAAGCAGTGCAAGCCTGTTAATAACACCATCTAAATAGGTCACAGGCACCAACCGCTGAATAGTACTACAAGGCGGTACAAGACACTCGACTTCCATTAAAAAAGGTTTGTCCTATGGAATACTCTAGTTTAAATAAAGATTAATTAACACAACACAATACCGATAGGTGTCGAATTGATAATAATTTCAGAAAAAAATGTTGATAAAATATTTTTGGAACAACACATTTAGATGTACCTGGCTTAATAAAATTTGTTTACTATTGATGTCTGTCCATAAAATTCATTAAATGTATCATTTGTCATTCACTGAAACAGCAATACATTCTATTACTTGTAATTACACACACATTATAGAATAGAAAACAAAAACTTCCTTTCCGTAGTTTTTCACTATGTAGATTTAGTGATGAGTAAGCTGAAATCATTGTTCGCTGGGGTGTCATTTCAGCTGTTGGATTGTGACGTCATGGCTCCGTTTGGGAATGTAAATTAACCTATTCATCGCCCTGTGTTCAACTTGTGGAAGTTGCTTCGCCTGGAAGACCAGGTTGGTGACAGCGCACTGATGAAACTTGCTACTCCGGATTACTTAACCTCTGAAATCGCCTCAATTCATTGGACGTCACACCCTATCAGAGGTTTCAAGCTAACATTGACTTTACCAGCTCTGCTCGTCGTTGACACAAACGCCACAGATTAAACAGTCCTTAATCAGCACCCCGATTTCTTAGTCACAGGGCAAAACATAACCTGAGGAATTCACACCTCTTTGGAATCAACTGATCGATTGTAAGTCAAGCGGACATTGTGAATGTCAATGATGAAAGATTCCCTTAGACAATTATAAAGCGGTTATCAGTAGTTTTTTTTACAATATGTCTATCTTCATGATGAACAAGGGCAGGTCACTTACTTTGGAATTTTAAGTCGCATATTTGAACTCAACAAAGTTGGGGTTTTGGGAAACAGTTTCCCACATTAAATTGATTGCTTTGTAACTCTGGTACAAATAGTTCGCATGTTGCTGTTTGGTGCATCCACTAAGCTGACGTGCCACGTGCTAGTTGCTTGGAAAACGATTAGTCGATAACATTAGAAAATAATGGCTGATTGGAGACAGACCTCCAGCATGGCGGGACGTCATCTAATAGCGGAACAAATTGCAGGATTACTTATAGTGCTTTAAGCAGCCGGCCTCGTGACAATTTCACGAAATCTCGTCAAACGATTTGAAGTACATGTATACATGTAACGTGACATAAATTCTTCAGCTGATATTTATTTGCTCCGCCATGTTTCGGACGGAAGTCCCAGGAATCCTATTTATGTTTGAGCAATCCAGGGTGCCCATTACTGACATGCTGACTATGTGGCAATCAGAATATACCCGCTAAGAGTATATTATGGAAATCTCCGATAGACACCTTTCAATAAAATAATGCCTGACTAAGCTCAATATCCTCGCTGTCAACCAGTGTTTATGTTTTCGTATGTTATTCGACACAAATAATGAATTCCACATATACTTAATTCAAATTAATACTTTGTTTGGATGTATTTGTTTATTCATAAACCATATTTAAATACTATTGTCTATCAAATGCTTGAGCCCATTGATCTTTTTAAAATAAATCATTGACTTTTAGAAAATGAAATTCTTAAAAGTTTGGTGTATGCGATTTTCAGACAGAATCTGGTAAGACATTGAACAAGGCACTATAAAACAAACTCACCAATCAACTGTTTGTGCAAACAAAGACACTTCATACCTTTTGATTAATGTCACTTCTTTGCTCTATGTTGTTTTCTGTTGACATTTTCTTTTGTCCTACTCAAGTAACATGAATTAAAAACTTGTCACCACTGAAACGTTAGGTTGACAATTGTCCTCCACTGTAGCTGGATAAGTTACTGATTACCGAAGTACTCAAAACCCGCTCATTAATCACTTAGACATACAAAGATGGCGAAACGAACAAAACATTATGTATTCGATTGGTTAAATAAATAAATATTTTAATTAAATGCACAGTGCGTGTTCCGGAATCGTATGGAAAATCGAAACTGATATTTGTTTTCTTGACAATATTACATTTCTTTTGATGCAATCCCTATTGCAGGTGCTTAGATGTCGTGCTGGCGTGGCCAGAGACAGTTTTTGTAATACACTACTGTAGATTCCAAGATAAACAGTATCACGTGATATCACTTTCAAAGGTATCTGTTTTGTGTATTTTCTAATATCCATTGTGAAATTTCAAAATACTAATATGATGTCATATTAAAGAGCCAATGTCTAAACTTACCTAATTGTACTTTTCGGCATATCTAAACTGATCGTTAAATGAAATATATAAATCGTGTATACAAACATCGATGATTTCAATCCGGTTTAAGAGGGTAGAATTTGACTATGATATGTCATTATAATATCGTCCAATTGTTTCCTATCAAGTGGGCTGATTGAGTTTAAACTTTAATTGAACGTGTGTCAGAATGTAGACAATGATGTAGACCAGATTGGTTTTTTTCGGCAAGAAATCGAATTGAATACGATGGACATTACAGATCTTGTGACGTCAATTCATCCTAGATTAAACATAGCAATGGCTGTTGAGAACGGAGACGCAAACATAAACCCTGCTTAAACAAAGTTGAACTACTTGAATGAAGAACTATATTCTTGACCTGTGGATAATATTGGTCGGTTGTCTTATTTTGAGAAACCGTCCCATTTAAAATTATTTGGGGCTTTTGTTGCATGGATTTGTTATGGGAATTAGGCTCAGTTCCATTTTATGCTCCGTCTTTTTCTGCTTGTTTTCAGCGGACGCCTTAGTAAATTACACAATAAATTAAGAAACATGCCATTTTGCGTAAATAATACGTATAGACATTTTCGATTCGTGTTGACCATTACAGAGGATAATTGTTTTGTCAGTGCTTTGTACAGTTATTTGTGGGGTGACAAATTAAAACAACACAAGAATGAATTTCTAGCTTCAAAGACATTACAATTCGCACTCTAGTCCAGTGGCGCCAAGGGTAGCGAGCAGTTTGTAGTAATCACTCTGTTCATGGCACATTGTTGATGATGGAAACGTTGTCCTAACATGGCACATTGTGGATGACTGGAAGCGGTGTCCTAACATGGAACATTGTGGACGACTGGAAGCGGCGTCCTAACGTGGCACATTGTGGATGACTGGAAGCGATGTCCTAACGTGGCACATTGTGGACGACTGGAAGCGATGTCCTAACGTGGCACATTGTGGATGACTGGAAGCGATGTCCTAACGTGGCACATTGTGGATGACTGGAAGCGATGTCCTAACATGGCACATTGTGGATGACTGGAAGCGATGTCCTAACATGGCACATTGTGGATGACTGGAAGCGATGTCCTTACATGGCACATTGAGGATGACTGGAAATGGCGTCCTAACTTGTAAGGTGCGAATCTGGCCGTTTCGTTAATAACACGTTTGCCATTGCATGATTTTGCATAGGTAATGACTTCTACGCCATTCGAATAAAAGGCACACAATGTGAAGAAATAAATACCAATAGGGAGCAATTCGTTAAAAGATGTTTTATATCTCAATCGATTTGTGGAAACTGTGCAATGTTGAATCCAACGCAATATGATATTGGTTTTAATATTAAATTCACAAAAAAAAATGATTGTTTTGCTTGCTTGTCCACGAATGTCACTTTAACAAAGATTACCATTTGATCAACACCTTCACATTATTGCCGTGAACAAATTTTGATGATAATAAATTTGGTCCGTCAGGAATAAGAATGCTACGTGACCGAGATCAATGTATGATACGTATAAAGATAAGCAGTCACTATCAGCAACGGGTAATTTATCCTAAAATATGTCTCCAAACATGTCAACTTGAAAACTAAGTATAGAAATAAACCAAGCAATTTCTTGCATAAATTATCCCCTACCATAGCTACCAAAGGGTAACATTACAAGCAGAGATACATTTGAAGAAAATACAAACACGTTAATCTATCTTTTGAACATTGTTTAAAACTGTAAAATATAAATACAGTAAGAAAATACACCAAAACATTGGGTTTAACTTGTATTGTCGAAAAGCCGTCAGGCTAATTTCAACGAACTTCAGTTCGGTGTTAAATACCTAAAACATGCGGGTTTTTTTAGGGTTTTTTTGCAAAATAGCGCACTAAGATTAATTTTAACGAATTATATCAATCAATTTGAGGCAGTATTCTATTTAAAGTAGAAAAAAGATATCAATGGAAATAAATCTAATTTCAGCTTGATTATATTTACGTTACGTTTATGTTATTTATGTTTTATTCAAAACTTATATTTATGTTGTGCCATCTTGAATTTAGCCAAATACGAATTTTTTATTTTTTTATATTTTTATTGCACGAATCACTATAAATTGAGAGCAGCACGGATGTAAGCATTTTTTAGAGTGCAATTCGCGTAGAATCGCTTTAAATCTCGACCCGATGTGGATTTTGGAATTCTTGAATGTGGATTTCTATTGATTCCACAAAAATATGCCGTATTACAGATTTCCGAGTTTAACATTGTTTAAATATGCATCATTGTGATGGTGTTTGTCAAAACGTTAGTGGTAAACAACAATCATGAAAAATGTTTACTTACCTCAGATAGGTATCGTGCCAATGTTTGGTCGATGTATGGAACATTCCTTAGTTTTGTAATGTCCCAAACTGTGCATGTTTATAGATTGTGGTGCTGTCAAAAAACCCGGTATCTATGGAATCAAAGAAAATAGTATCCTCAAAAGTGGAATGCCATACGACAGATATATGTATGGAATTTATACTGTAATTTTTACAAAAAGCACTAAAGTTTCGTAAAAACACTGGAAAATGTTTACACAAGCACTGATTTAAAAAAACACATCAAAGTGTGTTCTCTTCTTTCCAGATGTCAACAGAAGTTTAACTCTCTGTTAACAAAACTTGCTTATGTTCTCCTTGTCTATCATTTAAAATTATTTTTTGACACGCTGTTGTAGAAAGATGATCGTTGTTGGGATAAAACAGTTTACACAACAGTAAACAGTTAAGAAAACATAAAATGATTGTGCGTACTTTCCAAGCGTTATCACATAGATGACCAAATATCCAGCAACCTAATCAACATCGTCAAAAAAAGTAACAGAAAAACAGAGGAAAAGTGTAACAACTTTGTGAAAATATATCCATGATATTCTGTCTATATGGGAACACCACAGTTGTCACTAGTCATCATTCCGCCGATTCACTGAAACTGCGCACTTATCCCGAGCGTCATCCACAAGAACTATAACAGTATCAGGAAAGGCAGCGAAGCACTGGGCCGCTTTGAGACTCAACGCCCAGCCGTCTTCCAGAATCGTTTGTTGATTTGAGCACGCAACATCGACTAGGTCGATGGCAGGCTGGCTTGTACAGTCGTGTCTAAGCTTTTCGTATAATCGTTCAAGTCAAGGTGACTATTGAACGAAATGTAAAATCTGATCCCGCTGACTGGCTTCCTCTGATAGAGCTAAGTGCGTTGACTGTAGCAGCAGATTGACTGCCTAGCCCGGATAGACTCAACAATTGTCAAGAGAACTTCAATTATACCACATATTCTTCTTGTGACAATATGTTATTAGAGGTTGATTTGGCAGAGCGTATTCTATCTTCCAATTAAAGACTTCGTTTAAATGTAGCAACGATAATGTTTTAATTCGGTATCTCGTAAGCTATTTGCTGCATGGTTACTTGTTCTCTAGATTAATTTGTAGAACTTCTTTAGAACATCGTAAAGCTCGATAGACGATAAATTTTCATCAATTGAAAGCTGGCCATTCTTCTAAACAGTCGTTAATCACTACAGGTGTAACCATTTGGTTTAATAGAAGACACGCGTTTGTTATCCACTCTACATATTTAATACTGGAGCTGTTTCAAAATCCTTAACTATCCGATACGTTTGGCTTATAATAACGATTTCCTTTTTAATAGCGTAAAGTGAAATTATTGTCCGGTTTTATGATAACGAAACTGAGTTTTAATGGGTTTTATTGACGGTTTGTCGACCAGATAACCAAATTTGCTGCAAGTAATTATAACATGAACACTTCACTGTATAGACTTTGTTCCGTAAAAACCTTCTTTTGATTAAATGATAGGAAAATATTCTTTCATTTGAGAACTTTTAATACAATGTATGAACGTAAAATTGAATAACTAAGTCATTAAATGTTTGCGTTATATATATCACAATCATAAACTTTCGATTAGCTCGAATATTTGAAATACTATCAACTAGTACCTAACAACGGGATTGTGACAGGTCCGCTTTGTTACCTTTTCAACTAGACATATTATGTGAGCCACATGTTCCGGGGTGATTGTTGTAATTTTTAAACGCAAATCTTTCTTTTTATCGCGTTTGATGGTGTTTCACTAAAATAACGACGATGTATTCAAACGGTACCAAACATATGTTTAATATTTTGTACTGTTGGGAAATTAATTTTCCTCCATTGTTAAGTAAAGACAGTATTAATACAATTGAATCATATTGTACCCTCAGCAGGAGGGCCTTTCAATGTATCAGTCCTGAATAGCTGGAATAACGGGTAGGCGCTGAAGGGAAACGTTTTAACGTTACATAACCAATGCATGATTCTATCATTATTCGCTTATTTGTATCTATTGGATTGGATTGGAATTGGACCGATTGGGGTTGAACGCCGTTTTAAAACTACTTAACACGTATATATAATCAGTAATATGCGTAAAAGAATGCACCATGGACCTCATGGCACCCAGCACCCACCATACAGGACAATCACAAGACACAATGGAAAGCTCACAAATCGATATGCCTGTGTTGTTGTTTAGCTCTAAAATCCACCTGGGCAACATAAAGCTCTCTGCAACACCAGGTATGCCAACAATATAGACACACTTGCACAATCATATAATGTAAAATGGTTTTCTTTGTTTGAAAAATAATGTTGATTTATTGCCCGTAAAAGACATTATGTCTACTCTCGAAACATGTCGGGGTTGTCGGTTATATAGTGAGCATTTACAGTTTTCTTTATTTTATGAAACATTTGTTTTATTCCCCAGATGGAGCAGTTAAACACTGGTACGGAAATGGAACCCCAGCTGTTAGTCAAGTAAGAGTCACCGTCGTCCATTGGCTGATTGGTACAGATGACAACCCTTCACTGTTGTTGATTGCTGAGGTAGGTTATTTTAATTCCAGTGTGAATCTTATTCTGCTCTATCTTCTTACCCTGAGAGCGTTATAACAGTACAGCTAGTATTCCGAAAATGTTTATGGTTTGTAACCAAAATCATTCCTATTTAAAGGCAAATACGCAGAAAGCGAGACGATTGATAATGTGTTTCTAAGAGATAATTATGTTAAAGGCATAAAGATTTTATTTTATGGTTTTCCCACTAGCTATTGCTCAGTTGCATGGTAGGCCGTTTTCCATGTATTTGAGTAAATCTGAGATATAAGAGTTACTGGATTGAATTAATCATACCATTAGTTTAATGAACTGACGAAGCGGTGTTCTCTGGGTTTTGCTACTAAGTAGGACACAGATTTGATTTTCGTTGTGACTAAGGCTAGGTGATTATTTGATAAACTTAACCAGCGTCCTCAGACCTATATTGAGACTCCTGTAGTCTTCTCGATAGTTAATATTTCTCTTCCAGTAAGGTCAGATGAGTGATGGGTCTGTGTGGAGAGGATTTGGGAGCAGCCATTAACTAAGTGTGTCTGTCCGTGAAACAACACTAAACACATAATCATCTGTAGTCTGCCAAATGTCGATTGTCCCGGACTAGCTAGGCGATAAGTCTATATCTCTCTCTGGTAGATGACTTGGTAAGAATCTGTCACCATACAATCATCAACTACAAGACCCAGAACTGTAGCCATCAACATTTGAGTTTAATAGACCCTCAAGATATATGTATCCGGCTTTCTTCTGGAAACCCGTGGAGTTCTTTTGTTTTCTTTGTTATTACATGATGAACGAGCATGGCAAATCCGATAAATTCATAGCAGATAGGATTTGGCACCAAACTTTCGTTTATATACCACCCTGAAGAGAGATATTCACACCTGTCAGAAATTCTCACATCAAAATTTCTTCTTCATTACTAGTTGCGAATAGTTTGGTTATTCCACTGTCCTCGTTTAGGTAGATTATATAGAAATAACGCTTCTTTACATGTTCATTCGACACTATTTATAAAGCCAATATGATTCATACTTGTTTGTGTCGAATTCATTTGACTATTTTGCCAACAGAGCAAGACACTTTACATTTTTGATTGTGTTAACGTTTGTATTAGTGTAAGCAGTACACCGCTGACAAATAATCACCTCTTTTGAGAGTAGGGATCTGTTTTTGTCAGCATATATATATATCCCGGTGGAGGCAAGCAAATTTTTCTCTCTTTCTCTCTGCATTTATTCAAAATATATATATAGCGTATAGCTAGCATCGTTAAGTAACCGAGTGTTCCAATGATAACAAGCACGATTGTTACAATACGGCACGAATAGGAGGCAAACTGAAATATACTCATGAAGTTCCGCTCAGATGTACAATTGCTAAGTACAAAATGCTTCATGGAAAAGCTCAAGCTTTATTCCGGGCGATTATCTTAGAGAAAACAAATGTTCGAGTCGCTGAATATATAAGGTAGACTCCTTTACATAACCTTCAATGTTATCATCACATTGCGCGATAATACGATGAAGGGAAGCGATGAGTGATATGGTCCAGATGAAAACAAGTGTTGATATCAGTTCACCATATATATTACATAACTGTAGAAAATGTAGAAAAGTTGTGTGCATACCATAGCTGGAGAGAACTAAACGCATTAGAGATATTGGCATTTTCCCCAAAATTATATTTTCTTCTTACGGCTAAAATACACATTTTACACAGGTTTTGTGTTAAATTCCCGGTTTAATTTTAGTGATGTGAATATTGACTGACTTCAGATTTGTTTAACAATACATAACGGTGCTGTGTGGTTTCTATATGTGCTCGCATAGATTTACCACGGTGTATTAACTAGTGTATTAGCACCGTTTGTGAGATAGATTTGCAGTTTTAGACCAGATGGTCCACCTCATCGTTTGGTGAGAATTGAATCAATAATCCAAAAAAGATAAGAAATTGTTATCTATTATTTGGTCCTATGTGATCTAAAAGTTTCAATTCGCTTTGAAATGAAAACAACATGGCGATTAATTGAGCATATCCGGAGGGGGGAGTAACCAGCTTATTTGAATATGCTATATGATAACAAATATGATAAATATTATCTACGAGGGCCTACGCGATCGAATATCTTTTACATTGAACCGAGAAACGCACACCAACTAAAGTTAGATGGCTGCAGGGGAACATCACCTAATCATTCGAATATGTTATTTTAAAGTTACAGGCGGTTGTTTAAATAGGTTAAGTGTTGAAAACTAGCTGCGATTTCTTAATGCTTGGCGTTCTCTTGAAAATATGTGTCCGGTATAGTAACCCGTCCTTTTGAGAAAGAAGCTTTATTAATTTTGTTAGATCTGCACAACATTATTCACAAATGTTAACATTATAACACGAATTTAATGTCTATGTTAAATCGTTTAAATGCTTTTGCTATGAAGATTAGTTAACTAAAATTTTTATTTCTACAAAAAAGCAAAGCAAAACCAGTATTTAACCGATCGGCATGTTGTGAAGCGAAACGTTTATATATTATTAGAGCTGAACATCACTATATCGCTTCCTCGATTTAACAGATTCTGTGTGAGACCATGGCGAACAATGATTGTACTAAACTGCTCGGATTTAACAGATTCTGTCTGAGATCATGGCGAACAAGGATTGTACTAAACTGCCCGGATTTAACAGATTCTGTCTGAGTTCATGGCGAACAAGGATTGTACTAAACTGCCCCGATTTAACAGATTCTGTCTGAGATCATGGCGAACAAGAATTGTACTAAACTGCCCGGATTTAACAGATTCTGTCTGAGATCATGGCGAACAATGATTGTACTAAACTGCCCGGATTTAACAGATTCTCTCTGAGATCATGGCGAACAATGATTGTACTAAACTGCCCGGATTTAACAAATTCTGTCTGAGATCATGGCGAACAATGATTGTACTAAACTGCCCGTCGCATTAATATAATAAGGTTATCCTCACTCAAGATATGAGCTCGCCCAATAGTTATGTTGTAGGGAAGACCGCACCGTTCATTCTTATGTGTAGATCGATTGTGTCACAAGGGGTCATTACTCTCTTTATTTAGTGGCATATGGGACAGGTAACTGATAGTATTTTTGATTACTCTGCAACTGGGAGAAATCTGTGCTGATTAAAACATAGGGCAGCTTGTAATATTCTCTTTAAATAAAGAAAACGAACGTCATACAGAGTGTTAATCATCTTACACCATCTGCTTCGTTATATGTGAGCAAACCAGGGGCATCAGTAGACACAAATTCAGAAAGAGTTTTGAAATAAAGGGAACTGAAATCAACATTTTCCTCCCTCAATTAACTCGCATTTAATGTACAAAGATGTTTCTGTAAAATGGACACTGTATGTTGTATACCATTCGTACTGACAGTTATAACCGTCTGGGGCAAGTTTTTATCCTGCACATACATACCCCAAACGACAAACGACCGCCAGGAAAAGCGTTAATGTCAAAGTTGCCAGCAATTTTACTTGTTGTTGTTGTTGTAAAATATGCATTCATTTGTTAAATTATCAATTGTTTGAATTGCAATGCTCTTCCCAGTTTTGGAAAAATCCGTTACATCTACACAAAGCACCCAGATTTGAGTCTAGTCTGTTGGTGGTGAAGGAGATTGGTACTTAATCCTGCTGTATTAATATTATAACAGATTTGAGTCTAGTCTGTTGGTGGTGAAGGAGATTGGTACTTAACCCTGCTGTATTAATATTATAACAGATTTGAGTCTAGTCTGTTGGTGGTGAAGGAGATTGGTACTTAACCCTGCTGTA
>JAQQZZ010156024.1:0-12930 GCA_030265115.1 Mopalia vespertina | reverse complement strand
TTAAGATTATAACAGATTCCCCTGCATTATCTCAGTGGTCATAGCAAACATGGTGGCCATATTTAATTGCCCACATAGCCGTGGTTCATTGGCTGTAGAGCCACCATCAGATTACCACATGTCAACATGTTTTGGGACTTTTTTCGCCTTTAAACGGCGCTCAACGTCACATTTCTCTCATACTGCGGCGGTGGAGGGTTGGGTTTGTTTGTTTATTTGTTTGTTTGTTTGTTAGATTGGGGTTTAACGTCGTTCTCAAGGGTATTTCACTTATATTAGGACGGATTGTCAACTGTATATGCTACTTTCCTATTAATTAGGGTGGAAAACATGGCCCCCCTCGAAAAAAAACCCGACCCTGCAATTGCCGGAGCAGCATCGCTTGACTCACTCATATACCTGATGGTCGACAGACGTACTCCACCCCGTGAAAGGTACATCAAAGTAGGATTAGTAAGCGCATGTTCTTACCACTAAGCCGCGGGCCGGAGGATTGGGGGGAGCTTTCTGATGCCCTGGTGCTCTTGGAGCTGAGGGGCAACATGAAGCTGATCTGTATGTGATGTAAGCTGGAAACACGATAGAACAATTACAAGACACGACAACAGGTCTGATTCGTGTGGTCCTTTATAGCTCCGAGAGCACCGGGGCAATATTAAGCTTCCTTTAACCTGTCCACTGTCTCTATAAGCGGTGGCTCATCCACACATTGGAAACTTGTTAGAAATGAAACCTTTTTTTTTACCTTTTTACACGACATTCAACAACACCTGCTTCTGCTTACTTCAGCTTTTTTTATTTTACAAATAATAAATAACAAAGATCATAGTTTATTTTATTTTATTTGATTAGTCACAATAAAATTGAAGGCACCCACTTTAATTTGTGTATCTGACATAAACAATAGCCTATATAGTTTGTTGATTCTATGTTATTTACCGGAAGACAGGGAGCACTGCCCACCCGGCTGACGAGGGTTAAACATCTGTATAAACAACAACATTTCAGCGGCTGATATAAAATAATTTTACCACAACCCCAGGTTTGATATTTAGTGCCTACAACCAGACATGTCTCATCTAATGGCCAAGCTGGAATTAAGTATTTATTGTCGACTGGTTTAGACAGACCAGGCTTCTATCATATAATTACCCGTTTAAAAGGGTATCAAATTACTAAGTTTGGCATACGTTACCAAAAACACCCCATAACAGTCTGTTTCTAATTAGCTACATATCGACGTACAGGTAACGTATGTTATGGAATTCCCTAGAACATCTGCGCATGGGGTAATCAAAAGCATGTTTAACCAAACATTAAATTGACAACATACTTTTTTTTTCTGGTGTGTGTGTGTATAAAGCGTTCATCGAGGTTTTCGAAATCGAGGAGAGTAATTTAACAGATTTGTTCACATGGGGCTATTCACGTTTTCCGTGACCCTAAAGCCTTCGTGAGTCTTACCTACTCTTAAGACGTGTATTCAGTGTCTATTAGAATTTTATAACATAACGTTTCAGATTGCATTTATGAAACAGGATAGATCAATGTGTTCAAATTGCAATCTCGGAGCAGTCGAGGATGAATTCCATTTTATTCTGATATGCCCCGCCTTTAATAATTTGAGGCTCCTACATATTAAGAAATATTATCGTAGGAAGCCTTCTGTATTCAAACTTATACAACTTCTATCAACAAAGAATGTAACTGAACTTCTAAAACTTGGCAAGTATCTAGAATGTGCAACATTACTGAAAGCATAGACTACTCTCCGCCATGTATATTTGTTTATATGTATTACTGTTTTTTATGTATACCAATAAGCTGTATGCTTACGGTTAATAAACTAAACTAATCTATGATAAAGTGTAAAGTAAAGCTGTTCACGAACCCTCGTCAATTCAGGTACAATAAGTTCGTCTGCTATTCGCTGTTGGCTGTCAATTCAATATGTCAAATCAGCATGAAAATGCCCAGCCTTGCTTTGTCCTATAGCTCTAGTTCTGAAGATAATGCTTATTCCATGTTGTTAGCTTTATAGATCTGTTGTTGTAAATCCAGTTTACTCAACAGCATGTTGTGTAATCGTACAACAATATAGGCGTTAACACAGTTATATTATTTTCATTGTTAGGTCATTCTTTTATCTCGATTATATAGAAATACATGAAGTCCCTGGTAACAGTACTGCGGTACAACATCATGTCACATCTGACCTACACCAATCTTCTACTGTTAAAGCATTCAATTGTAGGTCTATTATCTTGGGACATATTCACCACGTGACCGATAGCAACAGTCTGTTATATTGGTCATTAATATTGTCAAGGCAATGACAGGAATGCTCTGACGATAGAGACACACATAAAACGGCGCTTCGATATTTAGGTCTTTTTATTCCGATTTCAACTCCTCGTCTGACTGATCTAAATAACCTGGATTACTCTCAATTCACTTACAGCTATTGGACTTCTTTTTATTTCATGTCCAATATTTTATTTCGCGTTGAACATATATTCCCTATGTCTTAAGACTATGACTTGAATCACTGCTTTCTTTCATTACAGTTCTAACAAAAAGCATACTCCCTAACGAGGGAGGGGCACTTGTAGGCTACTTCTATAAAACAGGCATGTTTAGATTGAATGTAGGCAACAGGCATGATTGTATTTAACCTAGCAGACTCCCATTTTGACAACCGACAACTATGTATTGTATGTAATAATGGCTATTTTCATGTATTTGATCAATATTTTCTTGTTTACGCAGTTTTTTTTACTCCTAAGTTTTATCAATCAATTTATCATAACATTACTTTGATAAACTGACTAAGAGTGGTCTCCCAGTGGAGATAAAAAGGCCCCATATATATATAAGGTTCCTAATGGACAAGGCGGAACGATTATGTCATAAGTTAAGACAGAGCCGTCAGAAACTTTCTCAACAGATGGCGGAGTCTTCTTGATGTAGTTCTTGTAAAACTACAATTCAAAACTACGGTCCTGAACGCTGTTTCTGTATCTTTGAAATCTTTTGAGTTAATTTGTAATGTGTCGATCCAAGGCCGACCTTATTCATTCAGCAGACCAAATACCTGAATCAAAAGTATACTGTCGAATAGTGCCAACGATTTTGTTCCAGTGTCCAACTCCATGATCAGAAACCGTCTCCTAAACACTTTACTCTAATCGACACTCCAGACTCCTGTTTCCCTTGTGTTGTTCTCCAAAAATCCCCATGGAATATCCCTTTTCCGATTACAAGAATTCCCAGATCGACTCTTGCATGGCTTGATTTAGTGTGAAGCAGTGGATGAACTCATTGAAATCCAGTCAGGGCGGCACATCTAAATGTCTGAATCAGTGAGTTTTGGAAGATTTAGATTAGTGCATGAACAAACGTATTTGGGGGAGTTTATATGAGCTCGTCAGCTAAACAAAGAAGTATTGCTCTGCTTGAAGAGATCGCTTAGATTACTGCTACAACCAAACTCATGATCATTAACAATCAACTGTAAATTGATTGCACCACTGCAAAACTAACTTTAACACTTTCCCTCGTCGATTTTTCTGTTCAAGATCTATCTGTAAAACTACCCTGGAGTACTCGAAAAAAATGCTACGTTTGACTCTCACTAAACTGTTGCAGCTTTAATTGATTAGCACAAACAGTGTACACATTTGTACCCCAGAATGTGTATAAGTTCACTTTGGTGCAAAGCAACCAAACCTGACATAACTAATATCCCGTGCTGGTTTTCAAGCTTGTTGAAGACTTTGGTTGAAAACAGACAATTTGATATTCCTTATTTGATAAACAACCCTCCCTACTGTTACCCCCCATCATGTTCACGTTGACCGGGTTACCAGATTCCAGATTGCACCAAAGTGCGTACATTTACTTCGTTAAACATGCCAGGAACCACATCAACACGACAGGGCTATGAATAGGAGTGCTACGATCTTGTAATAGTGATTTAGAAGACATTTAGAACAGCCCATATCTGTCGGAAATTTACAGTGGGAGCAAATTCCCAAGATAATTAGCGACTATTGTGGCTGATCAGGTGCACAAGGCAAAGATTAAATCTGAATTAAAAACTAAATCTTCAACACTTCTTATACACTATAGCATCCGTGATTATTCTGCAGGCCTTTTTTTAAAGAAGCAAAGGAAATTAAACTGAGATTAATTTCAAAAACACGACTTTATTCTTGGGCATGTATTGCGAACATTCTTAGAACCCGTTCATTTACAGTTTAATTGAACTGGACGCAAAATATAGCAAAATTCGGATTTCATGTAGAAACAAAAAGGTTCTAAGTACCTTTCTGTTCTTGTGGCCTGTATGTTTTTGGATTCTATATATTCTTGTTCTGGTCATATGCTGGTCATTTATAGTTATTTACAATATATCAGTTGGGTATCTATGTGACTAAAAATACAAAATTTAACAAACGGATATGGAATTAATTAATGGTAATATCGGTTAACGTCATTCGATTTTCATAACAATTACATTTACAAGATTGCCTCTACAGATTATATGAGTTTGTACACAAGTACGGTTATATGGAAGATTGGTATAGAATCGGCTAAAACTAAACACATTGTACTTAAGTAAGTTCCTACGGTTAGTTAGTTACAACTGAAGTGTGTCATGAGGAACTAGGAATGTGTTCGTGGTAGAAACATCAAATGTCAGTGCACGTTACGGAAGGATGTAAACCTTTTACATCTTGTATAAATATTCTTTTCCTGTTCATAGATTTTTCTAATTTATCACAAAAGTGTTACCCAATGTATTACTTAGTCTAAGGAATTAAAGCATCTGATTGCGTACTGATCTACAAGCAAACAATATGAAACCTACCAGAAATAACAATATAAATTGAGAATTAGTGACTGACAACAGTACAAGTGACCGCTGTGAAGAGAATATGAATAGAAGTTTTCTTTTCTTAGATCTGTTCATACCTACATGATGTGCTTCAGTGTTATATGTTATTTGGGGCTGTAGAAATTGCGATATGTGTCATCATGATAGCTGATGAGTTCTTATATTTTTAGAGTCCTTACCTTTGTCTCCAATAGAACCCGTACATTCTCTATAATTTCACGATTTCTGTGTTAATTAACCTCTCGTTATAGTAACATTCAAAACCAATGAAATGTTACCCAAGAGTGAATACTGTTGCAGGTAGGCGACAGTATTCTCTAATCGATAAGATACTGTATGCTGGTTTACAGTATTTTCGTTATTTGGGAAATCATTTTCAAAGCTTGAACAGATTCTAGTTCGGAAAATTTTGTAGTTTGAAACCCGTCCGAAAATCGAACCCACGACACGCAGAGTTTGGCACATAATCGACAGCAGTAAATGTCGTTCACCTAGACCATTCAGCCGTCTGCATCGGCTACATAACCCATAAAGCTACCGGCGTTGTTAGCAACCACTTCACTAATTACGGAAATGTAAAAAAAAACACAAAGGCGATTCAACCAATCGATAAAATGAGCTCATAACATTTAGCTGAAAACCATTATGCTATAATATTCAAAAGAATAAGATGTGTGGCGTCTTGGTGTTTCTCACAAGGAAAAGGGGCGGAGATTCTGCTGGATTTTCCAGCGTAAGTTTTTTTTGCGTTTTAATGGTTAATGTTTCCCTCCAGTTTATCTTTGAACACATATGTTGATGTCAGTAAACAATCCTCCTAGCTTGGAGTGTTTACTATCGGTTAAATATATATTGGGTAGGCCTAACTGGTGGTTGCATATTTAAACCAAGAAAAGGGAAAGGTTTTACTGGTGTAGATGATATTGTCGAATTCAAGGGTTGTGTATCCATGCGTCATTTGAAAATCGGCGTAAAGCACATTTCCGGCCTTGCAAATAATGAAATTATTTTGAAATTCTTACTAGACGTACAGAAGTAACTAGTTCTGTCGGTGATCTTGGATATGACAAACGACATGTCTGCCGTTTTACAGTTTCCATCCAAACCTGACGCTGTCTGAGACAGATCTGGCATATAAACCCTCGTAATAAATCTATTAAGTCCTAACAAATTGGCTGTCATTATTTTCTAAAACATATGATCGATTATGGTCAGTAAAATTGACAATCATTTTTACACTTGTATTTGTTATTGCCATAAACTTTGTTGATGAATACCTGAGATAGTGAAATACGTTGAGGTTATTGGATTGTAGGGACTCCTGGATCCGTCGAGTCCATACAGAACAATACCAATTTCCTTGGATTTATAACATCCATCGGAGTTTTATTTGTGATGTGTCTCGGCGTATTATAATAATGTAAACAGATTGCCACTTCATAGTATAACGTCACAAGACATGTTTCAAACCTCAATTTTTACTAAACTTTCCAAACAAACATTTGGGAATACTTTAAAAAGTTGAAACGATAACTTCTTCAGAATGTATTGGCGCGTGAAAATTTGACTGCAAGATCTGAGACAACTTTTTGACAATTTGTCGCTGCTCCAGATTTAACGAGTGTTTGAAGAGTTATTTTTATGAATGAGTGGTTTGGGATTCCGCCGAACAAACCAGAGGCCAAAAGCCACTTTATTCCTCAATTCACCCAATCGATGTTCCCCCGCGGAAAAGGGATAGCACCATATTTTACTTTTTGGATCCGATCTTTTCTGAAGTAAAAATTCCCGTCCGTACATTTGCAGTATTTCGGTCTGTCTCAGATAATCAATTTGTACAAGGTGATGTGGTTACGGTAAAGCTCGGTGTCACCCCAAGGTACAGGCGACATCTAGGTTTGTGACTCCCTTGACCCTTGCTTAGCTAGATTCAGGTATCCACCAATGCAGTCTATACTTTATGTTAAGACGCCATCTTGCTCTGCCCCCTCTCCAAATTACGTTCAATCAACATCTATTATCACTGAAACTTCATCAAACCTAAGTTTTCTGTGTCCATCGCTACCTTTAAATCAGAACATTTCCATCTAAATATTTAAGGATAGAGAACTTCAGACTTAGAGGCATAAATGGAAAGTTCAATTTTGACGGAGTTACGAGATTCATTCTAGTGAATGAGATATCCCTTTGTCTTTGAGATGCCTAAATTAAAAACATTTACACTAAAAAGTAAAAAAAGAAAACTATTCATATTTTAATTGTTGTAAATTTGTATGTGCCGTTCAATACCGGCATTTAGAGACTCTGGCTCGTATTAGCTACCAGCTTTCTGTCTAATTCTGATAGATAACTCAGCCATATAAACGATTAAATCGCAAGGACAGAGCATTTCTATCAAGTGAAACTCTTGTTTATTTTCATATTACGACCGCTGTAGTATAATGTGATGTCGCGGTTCGTTGAAACTTATGTGTTTCGCTCAATGAGTGAGACAATAGAACTGTTCACATCATGAACTACGTGGTCTGTATTGATATGTGGTGGAATTTCGAACACTGACAGAGACACTAGTATAAAAGTGTTCAGAAACAGTTAGCCAGACAGGTTGATGTCTGCATAACAACCGCTACGCAATTGCCCATTCAAATTACTTTGACAAGGTAATGGAAAAGCAGGCAGTCCAATCGAACTATTTTTTGTCTTTGTACAGAAATATTCCTGTTTGAACATAAAATTGTATAAACATTTGTAAAATTGTGTTTATTGATGCAAAAAAATGACCAAAAAAATGTCTCCAATGGAACCCTTTAAGGTTCTTCAGCTATTATGGCTCTGGTGGAACCCTTTATGGTTCTGTAGGAAACCATCGCAGCAACTGTTCCTAATATTTCTCTCTTTCGTCTTTTTAGAATGAACTGTTTTTGTCGTAACGGTTCCGTATAGAACCATCCTCTTTTCTGACAAACCCTCAAAGAACCATTATTTCTGAGAGCGTACTGTAAAAGTATAAAACTAACGTGTTCATATTTGTCAGAGACAACAATCTGTTCATGTTTATTGAAAAAGAGACAGTCAAATATTAAAGTAACAAATTTAAGACGGTTATTGTTGATAACAAAAGTGCTTTGGCGTTGTGCTTAAAAACCATATCAGTGACAATTACCATGAAAATCCCCCGGCATGTTTTCAATTAATTGACAGGTCGCGATAGAAGAAACGTCAATCCGTGTGAAGGTTTTACATGATAATTTCAATTTTTTGTTATAAAATAGATAACATTCCAAAGGTTATAGAATTTTCCACTTTACTATTTTAAGATGACACTTAATTAGTTTTCATTTAGTTTGTAGCGATTGAGAAATGATTATTTTTGTGTGGTTTATCAGTATGTGGCCGTGTAATTAGAAGCCTTTGAGTCGGCCATTGATGATACACCTCTAGTGTTTCTCAATACTCAGAATTGGTTTGATTTAAACGCACGATGTCCTCAATGAACTAGATAAAAGCAAGTTAAACTGAAGAGGCCATACATATAACGTTTATACTTGTCCAGATGGATCGATTGTTTAGCACATTATACCAGAACCGAGCAAAGCTGTCACTTTGCTGTTTCCCGTCTAATAAAATTATGTTTAAACTAACAAATTCGTATACGTGTGCGTTTTTATTCCCTCGCCAGTTGACAAGATAGTATTGGGTTGCTGGGTCGTGAAAATTATATAAGGTAGGCAATTAAATATATATTCATCGATAACGCTCAAATGTCCACTGATTATACAACGATAGGAAATATAGCCTTAACATACTTTTTGCGTTATTGTCACATACTAGTAAAGCTGTTGAGCAATTATAGTTTGCGGTTAGGGTTTTATTGTTTCTTCGATTTGTCTGTTACTTTAGTCAACAACCATGTAAGGTGATCTATTCACTCCATACGAAACAACCAAATAGGAACAAACATCAAATGCTTATTTATTGCTAATTATAAATTAGTTGTTAGTGTTCAGTTGTTATTCCTATCATGCAAAGTTAAGGGCTGAGATAACATTTGCATGATTTTTATTTTAACCAAAACTATTGCACCTTTTATCAGAACAGATATAACATGTGTTTCAATGCGAGAAGGTGTACAGAGGCTACTTTATAAGTAAGTTATTTTCATTTTGAGGACCCGGATACTAAACCAGGTGCTTTGCCATCACCGCAAATAGATCTACAAGCTTGTTAAAACAGAATTTCAAAAGACAAACTGATACTCCTTATTTTATATACAAGCTGCCCACAAATTACCCCCAGCATTTCACGGTGTCTTGGTTAACAGATACCAGCTTCCTCGGAATGAGTAATAACTACACTAAAACATCCCAAGAACCTAATTATCAGGCTATTGGATTACATAGAGGAGTGCTAACAGCTTGTAATGGTAATTTACTACAACTTCAGAATGGCCCACTGGTTACAGTGGTTACTGATGTTTTACTGATGTACGATTCCCAATCTATATCAGGCTGTAAGACCATCGGACCCTTGCTTACTGTAGAAACCTTCTTTAAATAAGCAAAATCATTTAAATTGAAATCACAAATATGAATCCATTCTTGGTCGTTTTTAATGTAGAGAAAGACATAAACATATCAAAAGACGCTGAAGCTCATCAATCCATTTAAATTTTGTTGACCTTTGTTAAAATCACAACTGATGATTGCAGTACCTGGTGTTACTTTTAGAAAGCATTTGTGCGAATAGTAGTTAGTCTCGGGCTGATCACACACAGTGGTATTATTGCGAAACATTGTCAGGTGAGATATAACATAATTAAGACTTTATGGGCTTTCATAAACATGGATTTATCTAGGTGAGATATAGTAAGAGCTCCGAAGAAAGATAATGAATTAATTTTGACTGATGTTTCGGTTGAGATTAATTATACTTTTATTTCAAACAAAAAGGCAACAATTGGACCAAACCCTAAATAAACGGAAACGTTGTCTTCATCTTTGTCATTTTCAATCAAACGAAACGCTGATTTTGTTAATGTCCTTCTCCACATCGTATCTATTCTTTTTTCCGTTTGGATGCTTCAAACAGATAATTATTTTGTTAAAGCATGACTCGAAACAAAAGACTAATAACGGTTTGACCGAATAGATAGCCGTATTTTATATGTTTGTGGAATGGGGGCTAAAAGATCCCATTTTACATTAGTCTATTCATACGGCTGATTGCAATCATTCTGATAACATTGGAGATATGATGTCCCTTACGTTAACGAACAATGTAAAGTTGGTCGTGTCGACAAAAATAATGAGAGTACGTTTTTATAAATTCTATATGCAACCAGGAATAAGGTACTGCTAAGAACACGTGGATTTCTTACCCCACTTCCATCCCCCCCCCCCCCCCTCTCTCTCTCTCTCTCCTCACCCCAAAAGTGGCTTTAAAATAAGTACCACCGTAAACTCCATTTACATAGAAAAGTGCATCCATTGTACAACCCTTCCAACCACGAGTAGATACGTAAACATATTTCGTCTTCAGTTCTGTTCCTGGCAGTGGAGAAATTGATGTTTCTCAACATAATCCAGACGGTTCCATAGACATTTTCAGAAGGTATTGTCCCAAAGAAACCGTACAAACTGTCATCTCCGGGTTCTTTGCCGATTCGAGGAATATCGAGCTGTTGTTATAGTAGCAACCGACCCGATGTAAATTGTTATCTAAAAGACCAAATGGTTTGCTGATAGAGATAATATTCTGGTATAAGGATTATAAATACATACACACGCCGTCCTCTCGAAAGTATTGTCACTGTACGCATTGAACTACTCAATTATAGTATTACCTATTATATAATCATATAGCTCTCATTCTTTCTTATTTCCTTGATCACCCACCCTGAAAAGTGAGACGATGGGCCGGGTGTTTAGAGTGAAGTTTATTCAATCCGACAGGCAGAGGGCATCCATGAAAACTGAAGTGAAAATAACTGGAAGTGATTATTTATCTTGACCTTGTTTGACCTCAAATAACTCCCAGAAGCTGTAAGGATCTCAAACAACTGTACAGGCCATCACGCCTTTTTTTGGATTCAGTGTGATTACTTTGTGGTGACTTTTAACGTAAAATACGCTTCTGAAAGAAAATGTATTTTATTACAAATGCATAGTTTTCGGACAAATGCGTTAATCTTTTGTGTGATTTTAAAAACAAAGTGCAATCCTAAATTGAACATTACAAGAATAAGATGGAGGAAAATGGAGGAAAATGATATCGAAGAAAGTTGAGTTCAAAGTAAATTGAACGTTGTGCTCAAAATGCTTCAAACGAAAAGAGTTAATTGTTCCATTGTGAGAATCTGAACCGCTTTGAATTTTCACTTTTTTTTGTTTGTGTTTTTCTGGTGTTTTATACAGCATCGAAGACTTTAATCAGAAGAAAGCTCTTCCAGGAACTCGGTGTTGTTTCAGCTGATATCTTTTTACACGATCCTCCAGCGACTAAATCAAGATAATGTAGTGGAGCTGTGTTACATTTAAATGAGCGAAACCATCGGAGAATACTTAACTACGTATTATTTTCACTTTATTACATAACCGTTCTTCCGAAGAATATTCTATGGAGACATGAATGGCTCCATATACACCAGCTTCTCTGGAAACAAACCATTATGACCAGGGTGTTCCTGTATCTATGCCTTTTTGTTTCGTCTTTATTTCAAAACCATGAGGAACATAATTTATGTAATTATATCGCAGAGAACGTTTTTGAATAACGATAACTTACCAAATTTATCTAATTTCCTTAAGGCGGTTAAGATTTAAGAGGCGATATTTAGATAGATACATCACATTTGTGGACCTGGGAAGATTAATTTCAACGCTTGTAATGCTACTCCGAGTTGTCGCTGGACTGCTGAACTCCACAGCTATATACCGCTCCATGACAGCCGTTCTAGTCAAATTAACATTGACGTTTATTCTCCACACAGTAACTCTCTTCAGTGAGCGTGTCGCAAGGGCTGTGGTGACAGGAAGCATTTTCAGCGACCCAAAGAAACATCTGGAGACCAGCTACCGACATGGTGTCTACTGGGAAGATTAAAGCAGGTTGTGTCACGTTATTAATAAAACACAAACCGTAACCGACTTAAAGGCAGATAAATCCGGTAACTAGAGAGGTTTACAAGGCTGAATAAAATTTCAGAAGATTCCTGATTTAGTGCTCAATTGTATACTGTGAATATCTACCAGGATATTTCAGACCTGTGTCATTACATCATGTCATATTTTGTAACTGTATTTATTATCATCGATTGTTATTGGTCCCATAATCACACAAGAGCAGCAATTTATCAGATTTTTTAAATGGTTCAGTAATGGTCAACTGTTCTCTAAATCGACATGTTATTTACATGAACATGCATTAAGGAGACGGTTCATTCAAATCACGGGAGAAACTTTTCGGATCAGTTTGAACTCTGAGATTTATCAACTGGTCACGTTTCTTTGTAGGTTCTACACCATAACAAGACAACAGTGTATGCATTGCATTCATTACATAATACTTGTATAGTATAGTACAGTATGTATATTGTATACGCTGTACTCATTAAATTATACTTGATAATGTTTACACTCCACATGATCGAAAACAGTTAAGCGACGTCAAGCAAAATAAACTCTCTTTTGTTTAAATTTGAAATTAAGCAGTCATAATTTTACCAACAGCTTTACTGGTGAACAGGCTTGGAAACTATTGTACCTTTTTCTGTCATTAGTAAAAACTGTTTTTCCAGCGTAAACTTTGTTACAACCAGTACCAAGATATAAATAAGAGTTAAGGTTTACTTTATATATTTTTGTTTGTTTGTTTTATTTTATTTTTTATTTTATTTTATTTTATTATTATTATTAATTTATTTTTATTTTTTGGGGGGGGGGGGGGGGGGATTTTTACATGATGAAAATCTTCGCATTTACGTAAATTAATGAAACCCATATTTACAAAAAAAAGGTTTGGTAATATATAAA
>JAQQZZ010156013.1:0-12313 GCA_030265115.1 Mopalia vespertina | reverse complement strand
TAGGTCCCATTTGAAGCTAATCCTGGACAGAAATGAAGTGGATATCTGAGTTGACCCGTTCGTAATGTTAGGGGCAAAACGGTACGATGTTAAACCCCAATCAAACAAACAAACAAACAAATCCTGTGTAAAGAAATAAATTTGCCTATGTAATAAAAAGGCAACCTTTTCATTAGCATGACAGTGCTTTACCAGACACAAATGTTCTATTATTCTATTGATTTTGTTAATGTTATATGAATTAAGTATGTACTAGATAATAATGACTAACTAGCTGCTTGTTTAAAGTTTAAAATGATCTTGTACTGAATGGTGTTACTCTTACCTTGTAAAAGATGCTCTGGGATATTCACAAATTCTGGCTTCTGAATTAAATACCTTTGACTCAGCTGGGAAGAAGAAATGTGTAAGAAAAACTAGTTCAGTATTCAGTCTTTGTTATTTTAATGTTAACTTAATACCATACAACAATCATTGATTCAAATGTAAGCAATAAGATAAATTTTTATGGTCCTAGTGATGGAGAAATGATCATGGAAACAAGAGAGTTGGACATTGCGGCTCCAGTAAAGGTTTTTGTGTTGTTTAGAAAGTGAACATTATCAGCATTTTTGTTATTTAGGGATAACACTTTCTTAGTTTGAACAGGTTCTAGTTCAGTGATTTGATACCTTACTTTGAGGGTCATGGTTTCATTTACCTTATCACATTTTCTGAACAAGACTTTGTTCAAATTTTGAAAGTGTAAATCCGAAATAAAGAAAATGTTGTGGCTCTTGTCTTGAAAGGAACTGGAAACGACAGTGTTACCCTTCTTACTACAATACCTGTCCTTCAAATTATGGCCAGTTCAATACAAGTGACTAGCTTCTTCCAAGACACCTGTTTCATAATGAGAACTATAGGTTACCCCATATAACAGGTCAAATGAAAAGCAAGGCCTTGCTGTTGAACAACACCAGGTACATATATACATGTACCTTCCGAGCAGTGATCATCTGGTTTTTAACCTTACCTTCCACAAGCATCCTATGAAATTTTCTTTCTCTGATACACTGCTGGCCACCCATTTATAAATCCTCTCAAACTGCAAATCAAACTCCGCTGTTTCCTGTAACAAATAAACAGATTATTATTAAGGAAATTATCTCAGTTTAAAATAAAAATATTAATTCAAAAACCATTAACTTGAGAAGTATAAGCCACAAGGATTTGGCATACTAAGTGTCTTTGTATATTTTACTGATTTGAGTCAACCATGTTTTTTTATCAAATGCACAAACACACGATATGTCTATTTATTATAAATTGATTGATTCAAGTTTAACACCTTACATAGGGTTAGTTCACTGATATGACAGCGTGCCAGCACAATGGGGGAAGAAAATCACCCTCAACCCCACTAGCAAAAAATAAACAAAAGAAAATCACAGGTTCCAACAATAGGCAAAGACAAACAGATCGGCTACATGTTGGTACCAGGAGCCAGTCAAAAGTGTATTAACTTTAATAATGGCTGAGATGTAGAGTTACTTTGCGGCTGGTTGGAATGTGTATAAAGACACATTTGTGTGTTTGACAAAGGAAATTAGAACAACCCTTTTAAAATAACATCAAGACTACAATTACGTCACCCTATTCGTGTGATAGAAATGTAGAATATGCTGATCTCACATCTAACACATTACCTTATTCCAGGTTGTCAAGGAAATAATACAAACTATTATATTGTGGCCTCTTTAATATGATAAGACCAGTCTTATCTGTTTTTCCTTTGGTTTTGGGTAAAACCCTTCTTAACTACATGTAAGTTTGAGAAACAGTCTTCGTTACCTGTTTGTTTGACTGGGGTTTAACGTCGTACTCAAGGGTATTTCACTTATATGATGAAGTGCCAGCCCAATGGGTGACGGAAACCCCCCACGACACCACTGGCAACAAACAAAGACAAGACGGGACAAATACAGGACAATAACATTATTTAATCCTGTGCTTAATAGAGAAGCTGAACATAGAACAATAGAACAATAGAACAATAGAGATGCTTTTACTGATATAAAACACCAACATAACCAATGTCATATTAGTTCAAATACCTTTATGGATGGCAGTAAACACCTATCAATCATAGTTGATGTATTGCACTGTAAATTTACAATCTTTGCCTTATTGGCCTCGTTTTATGGGTGGAGTGTGGTTTTCTTTCAGCTAATAGACTGGAACCAGTGTAAGGATGAAACAAACCCCCAATCAAACAAACATGTACTACGAGCCTTACAGATTAGATAACTACCTTATCTATATCTTTACCATCCACATTTTTCAGCTCTCTCAGCATCCATGATGTCTTCTTCTTATACAGATCAGTTTTATCTGCTTTCTTTACTTGGTATACCTGAGCTTGTACTGGTTTCTCTGTTGTCACTACAATGAGCATGGGTCAATTATACAACTAGTACAACAACATACACATATGAGGTTCAAGAACATTCTATTAGGACCCTGTCCCAAATTCTTCAGACCATGATAAAAGTTTTGTCTCCCTTTTGGATGGCTCTTTTTTAGATTTAATGAAATTTATTAATATAAGTTTAGACTCATATGATTTCTTCAACAAGATTGGTTCTGAAAGTTGTCAAATGTTTCAGGTCAATCAGCACAAACAATCACTATAAGTGTTTTTTTGGATGTCTTTTTTGAAGGTTTAATAAAATTTATTCATATTAGTTTAGACTCAAATATAAAAGGTGCCCATACGATTTCTTCAACCACATTAGCTATGGAAACTGTTGGATGTTTCATGTCAATCAGCACAAACAATCACTATAAATGATATTGTTTTCTGTCAGCTTTGTTGGTTTTAAAATCAATTTTACAAATGGGAAAATATGTTTATGGGCGGACACATGTGAACATGGACAACAAGACATCTAACAATGAAGCTTGATTAATGTTTAATCCTGTGTATGAAAGCATTATCCTATCAAATCATAGCCCAACCAACCTGCCACGCAGAGAAAGCTAGTTTTCTTCTTTTTGCCAGCTTTAGTAACATGGACCAGACCTATGAGTCTCTCATCACTGGGTAGGAATACATCCCTCTGAAGTGTGTGCTTGATTGCTGTCATTCTCACATCATCATATATATCACTTCAGTAACTGTTGATGCTGTAAAACAAATGTTTGCATGAAAGACCAAATTTCTGATTTAGTGCCATTTAAAACTAAAACATTAGCAGTACATTTTCTTATGCGTGGATCTACTCAGAAAAAAATATAGATATCCCTAAAATTGGATATGCTCAAGGATCTGGCTTATTTCAGCACTTCAGTAAAAATTGATGCAAACTATGTTTTGAAGTGGTAGTAATAGGAACAACAGTTACAGATAGGACATACTTTTGTCCTTAAAATTGGCAAAGGCAATGCGATGCCAGGGGAGGTAACTTCCTATTTCTGATTGGTTGGTGACAGTTTACTGCATACAAGGGAGAATTTTGAAGATTGATATTTTTGGGGATATTTTTGGATTAGAATGGTGTTTAAACCCACAGTTTCAGTCATAGTGGTTTTGTAAGGACTCAGTGTCAAACTGACGACAGAGGTCTTAACTACACCACTATAACCTATGGCTCAGAGTGAAACCCCCTAAACATGTTAAAGCTCAGAGCCTGGTTTTGCTTGCATAATAATTTAAACTGAAAAATCAAGGACTTTTCCAGGATTCTTCAAGGATAAAATTGGGGTTTTCAAGGAAGATTTTATCCTAAAAAGTAAACAAAGTCATATTGATTTTCAAGATTTGTAAAAAAAATATTCCTTTCAACAAAGGAAAAAAGTACACATCAAGGAAACCCAAAATCAATCATAATTTTAGTTACTGTTATGACATTTATAATCAGAATAGTATTAATTTTATAATGAAAATCTTTCAATATAACTGTGGACACTTTATTTAATGAGTTTTCAAGGAGTAAATATGGTTTTCCAGGATATTCCAGAACTAGAAAACTTAATTTCATTTTTTTAGGAATTTCCAGGAGTTTCAAGGACTGAACCAACCCTGTACAATATTAATTCTTTTTTTAATTTGTTAGTTAGAGGGTTGTAGTTGAACAAAACAGTTGTCCCAATTGAAATATTTTCATGGCAGTTTAAAAACAATGGTTTTCAGAAATGCGCTCAAATGGGGATATACATATTGCCTTACTGTAATTATTTTATTAGCGGTTTATTTATTTGCCATCTTACTATTATGTGAACAGTCAATTTATTATTTTATTCATTTATAATTTTTTTTACAGACTCTTGGTCCAGATACATGTATAATTGTGGTTGAATGCACTAGTATAATACAGTATGACATTTGCTATGAATTACAGTTGCCTACATCTGATCTCGCTGTAGCACTTAAATCTTCAATTAGGTAGACTTATTGGCTTAATACAGGTTTAATATCATCATCGAAAAATTCTGCATCCTTTTATTAGGTAAAGATGCCTAGAAAGTGGGAGTTACTGGCCCTTCTGCTAAAATTTCAAGTCCACAGTCATGGTGAGAGAGAGATGAATGGCAGGTTGGCAACAGATACTTGAACCGTATATCCGTAATGGGCGAGTTCAAGTCTCATTTGGCTTAAAAAATGTGTCAGAACGTTCAGTACCAGAATATCAAATATTATTGGACAGTTCTAATTGAACCCATAATAGCCACTACGTGAAAAACCTTGAAATTACACAAAGTATGTGCACTCTAACTGTATCTCTAAATAAGGCTACAATGTATGGAATAGTCTATTAGAGATAGATCTAGGTATCATCAATGCAGTCTTACGCTTTATTGACGGTACAGCTATATGTTGATCGCCTATGAAAAGGGGAATTCTAAATTCACTTGATGCATTTTAGTCTGTTGATTGGGTAGATTTGAAAACGGAAGAAGGTGAGAGTTGCCTTATAGACTGTTTTATGAGCAACCGTCTGCTGACAGGTTTTTTTACGTTCAAAAACACCTGCTTTATCAGGGTTTTTCGGATTAAATACGTCTGTCAATATACCTAAAGCTTTCATTTTATAGCTCCTTACCTGCCTTTATCAATTTCCGCCTGCATATAGTCTAAAACTTTCTCTTGTAACAAGCTATCGAAGTTCTCCAGACATCTTGTTACCTAATTCCCATTTCCCATGTGCCTTTGTTCATTCACAACCATCTGGCATAAGGTAAAGTCCCAAGTTCAGAATCTGTGTCACAGACAAAGAACGATGGAAATCGGGTGCACACAAAATCTCATACTACAGCAGAAAGGCTACCAAGGCTGACCGAACTGCATTGGTGATACTTGGATCTAATTTGAATAGTACTTAAACTGCGAAGGAAATATCGTTCGATGGAAGCAACCCTTTTAGCGATTCAAATAACTGACAGTCTCCCATCGACAAATATGCATAAGTATTTAATATCTAAGAAGAGATGTCTCCATCATCGCGGAAATGACAGATGCTACATGTATATAATATTGGTGTTGTTGTTGTTGACACTATGAAGAAACATTTACCCTGGCAGCGTTAAAGAATCCTTTTAGAGTTAAGCATACCTCACTAGTAACTGAAAATGCAACTAAAAACATACAGAAAGGAACAGGCTACTTGACCCAACTTAGTAGTTATTAACAGATTTGACGTTTAATCGTTGAAACCTTTGCCGAAAACGAAAGGCGTGTTGTGGTCGAATGCGCATGTGTCGCGACTCCCGGAAGAGCTTTAGCGAGAGGTCATTCTTGTTGCTTGGCATTTGTAAACAGAGACGTCGGCCGTGAAGAGTTTGTAGCGGTTTTGATAACGGGGTGGTTATTTAGACAAACAGCACGGTTAAATGTTTAGGTGATCAATTGTTTGATAAATGGCAACGGGACACGTCTTGCCAGGTTATGGTGACCCACATCGACGGGCTCGGTCAGCCGCCTACCCGTCCGAGCGGTCGACCACCGGCAAGTATACAGGGCTGTCATCAGATGAATTGATCCGAATAAAAGAGGAAGCAAAGCGAATGTGGACACCTGTTCAAAGGGAACCCACAACGTATGGTCAATTTTTCTCCCCAAAAAGTCTTAAAGTGCAATCGACCGCCCGGCCGACCTCTCCTACCCGGCGGAATAATCCGCATCCTCCACAGTAAGTTTAGTGATGCTATAGCATGTATACAATTGCATGTATCAACCGATTAAGGCATGGAACCATGTACATTTGTATTTCTCTATCTTAATTTATTAAAATATATATTTTAATTAACGTATGGATAAAGTAACTGGCCCACTATGTTTTGTTCAGGTGTATTGATAAGCCTTCAGAATTGTTTCTCTATATACCCTAACTATTATAGGATAATCAATTATTATAGGCCTATATAATCAATTGTGAAAGTGCAGTAATGAAAGTCATCCTGAACAGTAACATTCCGATGGCCTCTTTTAAATTAACACAATTTTTGTACAGTATCAGGCACACATGACTGTATGTATAAACTTACACATTATAATGTATATATTGTTTCTTTGATTGATTGGTTGGGGTTGAAAGCCCTACTTAAGGTTATTTCACTCACATGACCGCGTGCCAGCCCAATGGGTGGAAGAAACCACCCGAGGTCGATACCACTGGCAACGAACAAAGACACTACTAGACAAATACAGGATAATCACAGGACGTAATACAAAGACCTCACAAACAGATCGACTTCAAGTTGCCATTTAGCTATTCATGAAGTACCAGGGCAACAGGAAGCTCCTTGCTAACCCCCCGCTACACATTATATAAGCTTATTGTGTAATGCACGGGCAACTCTGAATTATAATTATTATATAGACACTTGTCTGAAATAAAGTTTGTATCAATATTATTCTCATTGTATGCATGCGCCCGGGTGACTGAGGCTTCCTTTTTCATTTTGATGTCTAAAGTTAGTGTTTGAAAGATGTCCCTCTTTCTTACTATACGATATTGAACATGTGTCATTTTAATTCGTACAGTTAGGCTACGCAATTATGTATATCCAAAAGATAATTATTATATGTGTTAAATCGTGGAAGGAGAATAAAATGAAAATCGGAAGCCATTTGGGCAATTGTCTTTTATAATTAAAATTGGTTGCTTTTGCTTGAACTCGTAAGCCTCGCTTGTTAACTATTACCTGACATTTTAGAAAAAAACAACTATATATTTTCAGGGTATTTTTAGTAAACAGACTCCATTTTATTCCTGGTTACCACAATCCGGACACGACTATGGGTAAAGAAATCTACAAAGGTAAGACATTCATTCTGGTGGATATACCATATATGTGGGTTTTTTTTTAATACCATTGATTTGTTATTTGAAGTATAGAAGGGGACATTTATTTTGGGCAGTGATAATACAGTATGTGTTTCCAGCCAATTGTTTATATAGAGACAAGGATTAAATGAATGACGAAAGGAATGCACACACAATAAATCATACTTATGTGAAACAAAACCAATAAAACACTGACTGTATAAATGTGTCTGCACTTTCATTAGAACTTGAAGATTAACAATATGCGTATAACCTCTGCACGTTTCGCCTGTCGCTTTCTTTAACAAAGAGATAAATCTATGTTGGCAGTGGATGCAAGTTTACCACCGTATTTACAAGCTCAGCGCCGGGAACCAAGGGAGAAATACAGATCAAGTCTGTCAAATGCTAGTATCAACCAGTATCGACCGAAAAATGTAAGATTCTTATTTTTAAAGAACAAATGAAAGTAGGTCCACTTTTTGCGAAATGTGAGGGCGCCTGGTTTAGCTGCTGAATATGTCCCAATAACCGCAATAACAGGTTAGAGATTGGATTTCAATCCTATAGGACTAAGCAGTCTGCATAATGCGGGAATCTCGGGGTGGGTTTCACGAGGTTTCCTGCCAGTTGTCCACCAATAACGGGTAATGTGAATCCAACATATAAGTGAAATATTATTGAGTCCATTGTTAAACTTCTATCAAAAAGATTATAAAAATTGCCCAGACAGCTCAAACCTTAAAATTGACTCACCACTCGTTATTTGGGAACTGAAAATTCTTTACTTTTGTTTTCAGAATTTCTGTTACTATCTACGACCGTCAGAGGCACAGACCATGGAAGCGTGGGGATCCTTGGCTAATCGAGGTATAAGTTGGTCGAGTTTCTCTTTTTGCTGATAATCATATGGACACTTGTACACTGCGCTGAATTAAAAAGCTGACGAAAGGGCGAAGATGACCGACTTAACACGACTCGTGGATTCATTTAATTAAGCATATACACTACTGATCATTCGCCTGTATGTTTTGATTCTCTCGGTCCACCCTGGTGGCATTTCACCAATGATAAAATATTTAGCTATATTTTCTTGTATTTTAAATGGTATATTGATAATTGAATAGTAATGAGATAAATATTACTCTCTTTCTGATCTAAATATGCATGCTTGACCAATTGATATTGCAGATAAATCAGATTTTCTTCCTGCCTATTCAGGGGACCGTGTACAAACACCAAATTTGGTAAGTGCTACATATAACGTTTATCATTTTCAGCATACAATTCTTTGTAAAGCTGGGGCTAGTTTCACAAAGCGATCTTAGCTTATGTTGAACGTAACTGCCATGGCAACATTATGTCTTCCTCACTGGTCGTCATGGTAATAAAGTTTTGCGTAAGCTAAGATCGCTTTGTGAAACGAGCCCCAAGGGTTTATAGAAATAAATTTCTTACCAACACTAAACCCCAAAAATGAATATGTTTTTCACCATCTTTCCTTTAATATTTTACTTTAAGAAGACGTCTAGTAGAATTGGATTTTGTCTATTAACCTATTTCAGCAGGATTGAATGATAACTAGGTGATGGCTATCTAGTAGCCTATACAATGAAGACTATTGTGGTTTTAAAAAAATGATCTTAATTTAAGAAACAAGCTCTTACATTAATGTTTTCTTCAATGAAAAGCCTTACCAAGGGTAACCAATGAACAATTATTTTGTGCCTTCTTTAGATGGACAGAAGTCGAAATTTATCTCCTAAAGACTCTGGTCAGATGGCGTCATTGCATAGATACCTGAGACCCGCTGGAGTAGCCGGTAAGTAGTAGTTCCGTAATATGAACACATCCGTTTCAAACAACAACAAAGCCCACCTTTGCATGCAAAACATTCTTTTTTGTAAATCTGTTTGGCCACGCAGGCTGTCACAGAGAAATTGGTCACCATACATCTCTTAAGTAAATGGCTTTAAATTGGGTCTGCACGTTTGACAATCCGACTGATTCTTTCGTCATTGTTTGAAAGAACCGGTTTGAGAAAGCTAGTGTACTATATTGGAGTAAATTATGCCTTTATATGAAGAAAAGATGTTTTCTGGACAAGGTAAGCATGAATTGGTCGTTCTGTTTACCCTATTCTTGGTTCAAAATATCATTCCTTTAAAAATAGAAGTTGTAATGCGTTGTGAATATATTATTTGTCTTATGATTGATAAACACGTATTTGTATTTGTTAGAATCTGACCACTTGCTTCGGGTGATGGAAACACAGAGCTATAATCCAGAAAGACAGCCGCGGTTCCGTGCTTCCTTAGCAAAACCGGAAATGACTTTGATGGACATGAGGGAAGCCGACCTTGAAGCTATTGCTAGAGTTCAAGTTAAACGACGAACGTCACGTGGGGACTTCTTGATTCATCCCGAGTGGCCCCCTTATATGCCTCATCATAGGATACCGGGTGTTTGTAACTAAGATTGTGACCACTGAACGGAAATGGTTTATTTTGTTGCTGAACTGGTCGTTTTGTTGGAAGGAACCAGTGGGATGTGTAAAAATTTGCTAGTCAGCTTGACACACAGCATAGTCAATCGATGAACTCTTATATTACCAGTATTGTTTTATGAGCGTTTTACGGCATAATGTTCAACAACATGTATTTAATACAAACTTAGTATCAAAGACTTTTTAACTTTCAAGTCTTGTTCCAGTGTGTGCTGGAATCAGTGTCCAGCAAACTTTAATAGTGACATGGCTTTTATAGATAAAAAGAGCTTGTTGTCTGGTACAATTTTCAAAAGGCGACAGTTTTCGATCGTTATTCTTTTTTATATATACATTTAATTTGTTATACACCGACATTAAAAGATTACGTTTATTTCTCTTATTGTTTTCAAAATAAGTAAAAGGGTACAAAAATATCAAATGATTTGCATTGTCGTGTTTTTTTTATTCAGATTGACTAATATCGATTTGTTATCGATTCCAATGCCACAGCATGGACGAATAAATATACGACTTCAGGCCGCAAGCATAAAGCTTAATATTAAATATTGAAAAAATAAATATTCAAAGATCTTTTTAATCGACATTTACCCTCATCTTAATTCATTCGTTTTTAACCAACACAAAATACTCAATCGCGTATAATTGATATGGCACTGATGAATATCAGGCCAGCGTCTCTTCATCCCAAATCAGTGTTCGCTCTTGAACTCAAAGGATTTTGAATGGATTATAATAATTTCTTGTGTGAACATACATTCTGAAAAGGGAACGTGTTGTGTACACTATTTGTGTATGTCATTGGTAACCACGGTTACCAAATGTAAATAAAGGGTTTGTCTCACCACTTGTCCACAGAGACGAATTGAGACATATAGTCAGTCAACACAACAATGTCCATGAAGTTACGCCAATTTATCTTTCGAGTTTACTTTTAAGACAGTTTGGTATAGTTAGTTTTCAGTATTGGTAATAGGTATAGAAGAGAATCAGCCGTAGGTGTACAGTGAATAGATTTGAGAATATGGTAATGTGTGAAAGCCGTGTGCGGCCTTGGTTTCTTCGCCGTAAAGGGTAAAGATGAAAACCTGCCAAAACAAAGTTATTCCGGTTATTTATTTGTCTTTTTTCGCGTTTGTCAATGCCTGGAATGAGCAATTTAGCAGGGGAACAAGCTTGTTGCTCAAGACTTTCATCTATGACGATCTCTATATAGTGTCTTAACTCCCGTCAAGCAGACATAGCAGCCAAATAGACCATGTTGAGAGGAAACAGTAGTAGGGGTCTTTCTGTATTAACCTAACAAGGTATAAACTAAAACTTTAACAAAGTTTTCGGATTTCAAATATTTATTTCACTTCATAACAACCCATAGATAGACCAGAACATCCATACTATATGGACACAACACTCAATACAATTATATCATTATCGGTTTTCCCAAGAACATATAGGCCTGAATTTGATTTTCTCACCGATTTAATTTGCTTTTAGACTAGATGTCGAACACGATTAATTTCCGGAGACAAAAAATTCATAGAATAATGTCACAAGAACAAAGCCCATACATTTATTTCAGATATATATGTCAATTCAGAGCCTGACATACAGACGACATAGTATAATATAAAGTAATACAATATTAAAGAGACCTATGTCTATTTTGTTGTACCACAACAACTCTCACATTACATTAAAATAAACAGTAACAGGGAAATGTGTAAATGCTTAAAATCAAATCTTACTATCGTCATATTTACATGTTTGTAATGAAATCTGAAAATGACAAATTATAGACTGGATGAAATTTATAAGAACATTTACATACACGAATCCTGATGAATTATATACGGACAGTAATACTAAAATGACATCCCTGTTCAAGAGCGCAATAGTTAATATAAACTAAACAGCCAAATAATATAGCGTTTTTGTCTATTTTTTAAATTGTGGACATGGATGACATGTTTGAAAAAACAATTTTGAGATGATTGGACAAACCGCTGGTCTTTTCATGGAAACCAAACAACAACAGATCGAATACAAAGTGAGTTCAGTGATGTCTTAAACAAACACATTTTGTCGAAAAATAACTAAGTCTATAAAACTGTCCTCTCTGAAACACTTCATCACCTCGCAAAGATACCCCTCCCAAAATGTTTACAAACGCGCAACCGCTGATGCTCCGTAAGGGAATCCCCCTCACTTGACTGTGCATCCGCAATCCACACATATATCACAAAAGTTTGAGTCTTTCAATAGCTGGGATTGGTAAAACACTGTCACTTGTTCATCTGAAATCAAACATGGATTTTAGTTATTGTAGTTGTTTTATACTATGAGGGTTTCTTCTGGTCCATTTTCGTTTAGAAAAGGTTGGACCAAGAAAACTGATAACTTGTATCCATTCCACAAGCTAATTAAAATCAGATCTCAAAAAAGCTCTCCGTGTTTTGTTTGTCGCTATATTGAGATCTAAGGCAATCACCCTACTAATACT
>JAQQZZ010156002.1:0-12313 GCA_030265115.1 Mopalia vespertina | reverse complement strand
GACAAATCTACGTTGGAGAAAGACATGGTTGTATCGATTCAAGCTATGAAAGCGTAATGATTTACTTATCAGTACATCGGAGTTTATATGCATAATTTGTCACGTGTCAGATATGTATTCAGTCGACTGGAGTACGAGAACAAGTTTTCAGCGGGTGTTCGCGCTGTTAGTAAGCGAGGTAACCATCTATTGTTTAAGTATGACTAAAGACCCAGTGAGGTCACAGGTGTTGTTTTAAAACGTGTATCACCGTTCTTATGGATGCTCGAGTGGTTATGACAACTGTTCTCAACCTACAACTAACATGAAAATAAGTTTACAACTGACCAGTTATTTTCAACTCCATAATAATTACGCCTTTAAGTTTAATAAAACGTAACCTGATTATATAGAAAAAAAAAATTATTGAATGTCAAGTCTGTATAAAAATATTTCATTGTAACATAAAATAATTGAAACTCGTGGAATAAATCCTGAACACGCACACAAATATTTTAATTCTAAAGTAATCTTGAAATATGTTTGTAAATAGAATATTTTCTCTTAAGTAAAGGAATAAAACGCCCTGTTTTTCGACGGTCATAAAATAAAATTAAAAGTTATTAGGGATTGTTTATATGTGTGTATGGAAACTGTTAACTCGTGTCATTCAAAGTTGAATTGTTTTTGACATATATGTTTTAATCGGATTTGTAAAACTTCGCGTTAATATATACAACATATATAAAGTTTAATTTATACATGTTCGTATTAAAATTTCTGGGAAAACACAAAATGTTATATTGTATTAGAAATAAATTTTCACTAATCAATCTACAGGTAAAACGGCTTACCAAGAGAGAACATCTCATACCCTGACACGTAATCAACCGAAAGTATCGAACAATATAAAACGCCCCGAGAGGTCTCACCTAAGGCGTGACTACAGGTGACACGTGTTCAATACAATCAATTGCAGGTCGGTTAAGGGGGCGTGTCTCTGATGACAGTTCACCGTCAGTCAACCAAATACGTCATACTGTCCCATCTGTCTAATCACTGATTGGTTGATTTACAGCGTAATTGGCATCGATTGACATTGATCAACTTTGACCTGTGAGTTATTTCCACGCTATATAATAGGTTCACAGTCAATTGAATTATTATAGCTTAGTCTGGTGACATGGATAGTTCTAACTATACGGGAGACATGGAGATATGCGATTCGTTCGGGTAAGTTACATATTTTCCTCAGTAAATCTTTAATAATGTTTTAATTTCAGAAAAATAGACACTAATTTTTTTAGATAAAAAGTTGATAAAGTACGAAATAGAACGAGTTTAGACATATATGATTTACACTTATTCTCATAATTCGTTCTATTATTTACAGCTCCGCACTCGAAGATCCGGACGTACTGAGATTATTAACGGAAATCGAAAACGAATCCAAAATGTCGGTTCATAGGTAAGAAAACACGTCTTATTTAAGTAAATCGTCGATCACTCTGGCGTAGAATTGATGACGTCACACGTATCTTCTAGAGGTCGCGGGTTCGAATGACGGTCAATATATTTTTTTATAATATTTTTTCCTTAAAAATAATTTTTAATAAATGTAAAAAGAACGATCGAAGGATATTTTTTAAAAAGAAATTAGCATAAAATGTATTATTTATTTATTTATTTATTTATTTATTTATTTATTTATTAGCATTCCTCAGTACGAACCGATTCCTTCTACATCGAAAGCTGGACGAGACGAAATTGTATGGGAACGAGAGCCCGAAGTTGACAGGTAGGACTCCTTTGTATATTTTTTCTTACTACAGGTTAATCAAGGGAAGTTACTCTATATCCGTATATCCGGGTTAACAAGGGCGACTACTCTTTACCCGATTGTCGTATTAATCAAGGGAAGTTACTCTTTACCAGTGTATCGTGTTAAGTAAGGGAGAGTACTCTTTAAGTGTATATTGTTTAGTACAAACGAATTAGTTGGACTTAGATGAGATATTTAAGGCTAATTCGCATTATTCTGCATTGTAGGTATTCTGTACAAGAAGGCGGAGCTCCTGACGAAGAGTTATTTAGTATTCATGTAAAAAAAGTAATCGAACGACGTAAATTTAGAGCTAAGGAAACCGTTTACGAAATTAAATTAAATGAAAATAGAACAGGGCTTTGGAGCGATAACCTTAAGTTATTGGGTACAGCGCTGGAGGAGGGCCTTTCCAAAACGACTGGACATTTAAAACCTAATGATAGAGTGAAAGTCTATATCAATCAAAAGGGTCTAGAAAATCCTATTTCAATACCCTTAAAACCCGCTGAAGAAATCGACGCCAACCTCGTCTTGAAATCGGTAGAGAAAGTGATACAATCTAAGAAAGGTCTTAAATTCGACAAGTCATTCGAAATGAACATTTGTACAGTTTCTCTACCGATTGGGGGTACGGGTATCAAACAAAAGAATGTAGAAATGAGTAAAAAGCTGAAGAAGAGTATCATTAGAATTTTAAATAAGGACAGACTGTGTTTGACTAGGGCAGTTGTAGTTGCCATGGCGCATAAATTTAATGATAAAAATAAGAAACGTATACGTGACAGTAGATATAAACTACAAAAAGAAAAGGCCGTAGACCTTTGTTTAAAGGCAGGTATAAATCAGTATGCTGACAGTGATTTAAACGATGTTAAAAAGATAGAAAATGTTCTTAATATTCAAATAGCGGTTGTTTCTCAGGAACATTTAAACAATATTATTTATAAAGGAGATGACAAGGTCTGTAAGATATACTTGTATCATAACAGAAATCATTTCGACGTAATAACCAACATAAAGGCTTTTTATTCAGTGAGGTATTATTGCCAATATTGCGATGTGGCCTATGATAAAAAACCAAATCATAGATGTGCAAATATTTGTACATCCTGTTACCGTACCCAATGTTTTGAATCAACGCCAATCAAATGTTCCGATTGTAACCGTTCATTCCGGAATCAGACTTGTTTCAATACGCATAAAGAAAAGCAAATGGATGCTTTCAATAAAGCGAAGAGTTCTATTTGCGAATCTTTTTGGAAATGCACAAAGTGCACTAGTGTACTTCAGTCTAACAAGAGAAACATAGACAACCATCAGTGCGGGGAAATGTTTTGTATACTGTGTAAAAACTATTACACTGATTCCAAACATATCTGTTACATTGAACCTAAGGTATCGGAGGAACCATCCCATGAGTATATTTTTTTTGATTTCGAATCATGTCAGGAAACTGGAGAACATATTCCCAATTTTGTAGTAGCCCAGAAAACGTGCTCCGAGTGTATAGATAAAGAAAACTACACGGGAGAAGACTCTAACTGTAAAAACTGCGGTAAAAGAGAAGTAGTATTTCAGGGTTCCGATACAGTGGAAGAATTTTGTCAGTGGTTGTTTTCCAAAGAACATAAAAACTTCACAGCAATTGCTCATAACGCCAGGGGGTATGACTCAGTATTTTTACTTAATTACTTGTTGAAAAATGCTATTGTTCCCAAAGTTACTTTTAACGGCTCTAAAATAATGTATTTAGAGTTATCACAATATAACATTAGAGTAATAGATAGTCTTAATCATATACCCACTAGTTTGTCAAATTTTCCTAAAACTTTTGGTCTTACCGAACTCCATAAGGGATATTTTCCACACTTTTTTAACACACCCAAAAATCAAAATTATGTAGGTCCGTTTCCTAGTCCCCAGTATTACGGCCACGACACGATGTCGGTCAATGGTAAAGAAACTTTTATGAAGTGGCACTCCTCTCAAGAAGGAAAAATCTTCGATTTCAAAACAGAAATGTTAAACTATTGTAGAAGCGATGTAGACATTTTGAGGCGTTCTCTTTTGAAATTTAGGAATCTTATTTTAGAGGTAACCACGCCATTACCTACAGCGATAGACGAAGAAGAATCGTGGGGGGTGGATCCTTTAAAATTCGTAACAATAGCTAGTTTATGTTTCGGAATATTTAGGCATTTATTTTTAAAAACGGGGCAGATTGCTCGCGTACCTTCCCACGGTATAACGGCTAGGGACCAATACTCAAACGTATCAATACAATGGCTGTTATGGATTAAAAAAAAAGCCAAACAAAGAGGTGTAGATATTCAAATTCAACACGCTTTAAACGGCGGAGAGAAACGTTTTGGGAATTACAGATTAGATGGTTACGACGAAAAAAACAAAACTGTATATGAGTACAACTCTTGTTATTTCCACGCTTGTAAAATTTGCTACACAGATGAAACTTTTAACAACAAAGTTGGCTTATCAATGGGACAACTGCACAAAAAAACAGTACAAAAAGGTTATTTTTTTAGTCTAATGGGTTCAATTATGTAACTAAATGGGATCATGAATTCCAGAATGATCTAAAGACTGACTCCGAATTGCAAGCATTTATTCATACTTTAGATATACAAAGCCGTCTTAATCCTAAGGACGCATTTTTCGGAGGAAGGACGAACGCTTTTCAGTTGCATTATGAAGCGAAGGATAATGAAAAGATTCATTATATCGATTTCACGAGCTTATATCCATTTGTGAATAAATACATGCCTGTACCTATAAAAATTCCAACCGTAATTACTAAAAACTTTGAGGACATTTCGAAATACGACGGATTTGTAAAAGCTAAAGTTCTACCCCCGGTTTTGCCTTTCAGAACTGACAAGTTATTATTTCCCCTTTGTCGGACTTGTGCTATTCATCAAAGCCCTAAATGTAATCATACATCAGATGAGCGTTGTATGGTAGGGACATGGGTGACGCTCGAATTGAAACTAGCAATAAAGAAAGGTTACGAAATTGTTAAAATCTATGAAGTACATCATTTTCCTGAAATGAGTCGATATAATGGTTTAGATAGTGAAAGTGGAATTTTTTCAGAATATGTGAATACATTTTTAGCGTTTAAACAACAAGCATCTGGTTGGCCGGATTGGTGTAAAACTGACGACGACAAAGACCGTTATATTCGAGATTATTTTGAAAAAGAAAGAATTCTTTTAGATAAAGATAGCATTTGTAAAAACCCTGGATTAAGGTCAGTTTCCAAGCTTTTGCTTAATTCTTTTTGGGGAAAATTTGGTCAAAGGAATGACCTTAAAAAAACGGTCTTTGTCAATAGTCCACAAGAGTTTTTCGCAATTCTATTAGATCAGGAAAAAGAGGTGACTAATTTTAAACTATTTTCGGAAGACATCGCTCTAATAGAATACAAACACTGTAGTTTGGCAGTAGAAACTGGCCCCTCGAGTAATATTTGGATAGCGGCTTTTACAACCGCTTGGGCAAGAGTAAAATTGTACGAAGTATTAGATAAATTGGGAGAGCGCGCCTTATACTGTGACACAGACAGCGTGGTGTTTGTCAGTAAACCCGGACAGTATAAACCCCCGTTGGGAGATCACCTCGGCGAACTCACTGACGAGCTGGATCATGGTGATTTTATCCGGGTTTTTATAGCGGGGGGTCCCAAAAATTATGCATATTTAAGCAATAATGGAAAACGTGTCTGTAAAATTCGTGGATTTACGCTTAATGCCGTAAATTCGTTAAAACTTAATTTTGACACGGTTTTACACATGGTAAAATTTTTCGTATTACGACAATGTTCTTGTAGTTCGGGTTGCGAAAAATGCAAGTCACTGGAAAAGGTCAGTGTGGTAAACGATAGAAAAATATCAAGAGACAAATATAAAGCTAAAATCGTCAATAGATTTGAAAGTAAAGATTATCGCATCTGTTACACGAAACGAGTTGTTCTGCCCGATTTTTCTACTCTCCCTTACGGGTACTAAACTAGGCCTAAAACCTCTTAGACTAGCGGTTTTCTTCGTATCTTTTATATTTTCTCAACAAATGTATTGTAGAGAGTTCTATATACTATGTAAAATGCTACGTATTCTACTATACTACGTATTTATTTTTATATTTTTAAATATTGTTGTTTGTAAGCTATAGTAATAAATAACTATTAACGTCTGATGTACATTTTAGAATATCTTTATTATATTGAGTACATTATTACAGTTTCTTTACACACTTTTTTCATCCCATTTGTATATAGTATACGTTTAAATGACACAATAGTAGTTTTCAGATCTTTACACCCTTTTTCATCACATTTGTATATAGTATATGTTTAAATGATACAATAGTAGTTTTGTACGTGTTAGTAACCTTTAGTCAAGAATTGTAAATCGAAGAAAAGATTATGTGGTATGTTATACATTTTTACCATATAATCGTGTACCATTACATCGTTGTTACTTAAATCGTTATCGAACATGTTTATTATAGTCTCTTTAGAAATGTTTCTGCATCTTTTTAATAAATAAAAGGTACAATATTGTCCACAAACTGTGCTGAAATCTCCTTGTAGTCTCGTTTCATTAAAGGTCCATTTATCGCTAAGATTGTTCATAAAAGTTTTAAAGGATTTGTATTTCGGCGGCTCTCCGAGCGAATCGAAGTATTCTCCCCTGGCGTATTCGTCGAAATATATAGCGATCCAATGAGTTCCGGGACGCCGATGCACGTCGGTGTTGACCACGAATGCCGCCGGATATTTCGTCATCCTTTTGGGTAATTTATCCCTAGGATAAACTCCTCTGAACGCTTTCTCGGTAAACGGATCTCGGCCTAGAATTCTTTCTATTTGTTCGTTATTCATATTTAGGAGCTGTAGTCGAATAGAACGTTCCTAGATCTGTCGATGGTAATTAAGTTTTCAAACTCCGCGTAAACTACGGCTGATACGGTTGTAGGGAGCGGTTGGGCGAAGCGAACTTCTAATCTAAGGTTTCCTTGTTTCACCAAGTTAAAGTGGTGTCCGTCGCTCAGATCCGGGGTTAAATCGAAGCAGTATAGTCCGTATCCCCGTCCGAAAGCTCTCCTACTCAAAAAATTTCCCTCATCGCTATATAGTTGTCCGGTACTAACGAACATGTTATAATAACTTCTTATCCAATTTCCTCGTTCGAAGTCAGGGCTCAACGGTTTCGACGGAATTTGTTCCCCGTCCAAGTGCAGGGTAATGAAATTGACGTCGTAGTTTTGAAAATTAAACGGATTCAGGGAAAAGTTTCCATTCAGCGCTTTGGTGTCCAAGAAGCCTAAAACCAGTCTTATAGGGATTTGACCCAGAAACAAATTTTCTTGATTGGAAGATAAATGACCACTCGGTATAGAGAATATTTTCGTTTCGATCCGTCTAATAGGGTATTTAGCGGGTCCTCGTTCCAAGGCTTTTATGTGACCCAGTTGTACGGCTGACGACAACTTGACTTTTCTCACGAACAAGGAGACGTCTTCCAGTAGTATTTTATAGCCCGCGTCTCGCTCTTTAGTCATTAACGCGAACGCGGCTTTACTTCTGACTAATTTTAGTTTCAAATTTACTCCGTTTAAAATGTATTTACTCTGAGTGAACATGTCGTGGTGCAACCGACCAATCATATCGACGGATTTACTTTCGTCCGTGAATTTCCTTCGTTGAACTAAACCCTCGTTTTCGGCCATGTCATCCATGCCACCCGGGGTGTCCTGATAGAACAGAGAGGCCGTCAGTTGAGAAGACTTGGCTTCTTGGCCATAAGAGAGAAGAGTTTCCAGATACGCTCTGTAAGAGTAAGTGTTGTTAGAAGACGAAATCAACTTTTCATTCATACTAAAATCCACTTGAGTAAAGAGCGAGTGCATCCAACAGTTAACGGGACCGACATCGGCGTCACCTTTGAGAGCTGATCCATCTTTGTTCACAATCTTTGCTTTAACGTATAACAAGGTATTATTTAGATCTAAATAGTCGTCCCCGTCGCCGTTAACGGAGAATTGTATCGGAGATTCCGAGTCCGATATCGATGCTATGGGATTATGCTCGACCCATACACCTTTCAGGACGCTGGTCTGAGTAGGTGGTACGGTAAAAAGGTCTAGTTCCGAATTCGTACAATCGCAGCTTTGAGGGTGTACTAAACTCATCTTTCACGCGAATATGTCCTTCCTCTTTCGCTTACGGCCTTTGGATGAGGTCTTTTGGGGTGGATTCTTCCGTTTTATAGCCCTTTTCCCGGGCGGTCCGACCGTGGAAATCACGTCGTTTAGTAATCTATTTCCGGCTTGCTTGGCGCGATCACGAACTGCCCGTTTCACATTTTTTCCTTTCACCACGTCTTCTAATACTCCCACACCTGAATTTAGAGCCTGCCTGCCCAAAGCTTTCGCCCCTCTTTTTATGAGAGGTAAAACGGCTTTAAAAGCTCCGGATAGAACGTTGCCTATACCGTGACCGCGTTGCGTCCTAGCGCCTGTAAAAACCGGTATCCCATGGCCTACCTGTTGCGTATAATAGTCTACAAATCTATGAGGATTAGGAATATACGTCTTCATTATACGAAATTAGACGAACGATTTTGTCTAAAATGGAGTGTTACGACCACTTTCCCACACTCGAATGGTATATCCGCTCCTGTGTCGTCTTTTAATAAGATTTCAATAGTCGGAAAATGCTTTCTCGAAACGGGAAAATATTTGATATTCTCGTACGTCTTACTCACACACGCTCCGTTTTCTCCTTTTATAGGTACGATGCGAAGTAGTGGCACGATGCTATCACCGACTATATGAGGCTGAACTATATCGGAGTACACATAAATAGAGTTAACTCCCTTAGTTATATCGGCTACTCGATCACCTAAATGCGGTCCTGAACTATATTTGAAATATTCGTAACCTAATATTTGAGATAAAGAAGGGCTAAACTCCACGGTCGTCCATTTGTCCAATTCGAAGTGAACCTTTCCAGAAAGAGATTTATAATTAAAATGCACCTTCTGTATTCCGTCCTCAACTTCCCAATAAGAAATCGCTCTATTTAAATGTTCGATAAATATTTCCATCGATGAGTAATAACCGGGTTCTATAGAAACCTTGCGTCTCCTATTATTTTTACCTCCTAGATAAAGTACGATTTCTTCGTGCTGTACGTTGTACCAACTTTTTTTGTAGTGTATCTCTAGCAACCCTACACTCCAATCTCCTCGTAAAGTTATAGGTTGAGGTAACTGGGTGACGAAATGAGCCAGTGTGTTACCGGGAAAGAAAGACATGGAACTGTTACTAGGTAGCGTAAGGTAAAACATGGTTGACGAAGCTTTTCAAAATGTCGTGTGTATGGTACATGCTATGGTCTTTATACTTTTAGTAAGACACCCAAGGCACTTTGTCCGATTGTCTCCTTCTTCTAGGCGCGGCTTTCGAAGCCCGTTCTTCTCGCATAAAGTCCCACCTTTTTTTATTGACTACCAGTTTTTGGGGTACGTTCAATTCGTGCAAAGCCTTCGAAAAAATTTCCCATCCTTTCGGAGAGGTATGCTGTCGTTGTCTAACCACATCGTTCACCAGATCTATCATGTTCGAATTTGGAATAGTTTCGCCTTTATAAATCAGTTCTCCTTTTTCAGTCCAAGCTATGTCCGAATTTTTCATTCTGTCTAGTAATAATTGAGTCTTTTTCCTTACTGTAACTGGAACGCTTTCCATCAGTTCGTGTTCCCTATTCGATAGCGGTTCTTTTTTTTCTATTACACGGACCGGGACAACCGAATCTTTTCTCAAGTGTTCCTCTTTGACGTTTATGTATTTTTGCAGAATTTGGTTGTACAGTTTCACCTTTTCGTCAGAAGACAGATCATTCCTTCGCAACACACCGGACATGTCAATGTCCAACGCGTTCATAGTCGTGACAGTAGGGTTTACCGGATGTTGGTGTTGTAAAGAGGACAAAAACCGTGGATCTATTAACGCCATTTTCCTAGCGTTTTCCATTGCCGAATACTCCACCGAGTAAAGACGGTATTAGAGACGCCAAGGGAGCTAACAACGCCGACAGAAATCCACCCGATTGTAAGTGACGTTTTTTTCTTTTAAGGGACAGATTTTTGATCGATAAAGCCCTCAACGTCCGTTTGTGTTTGGCTAACTTTTTTTTCTGAGTCTTGGTGAGCGGTACGTTGCCTTTTAATATATTTTTGCTGCACTCGCAGAGACAGTCCACTAGGCCTTTGTTAGCTTCTGTTATGATCTTTTTTCTCAACTTTGGTCTGGCACTAAATAAGGTTTTCAGGGCAGGAGCGTGTTTACGAACTCTGGAAGACATGACTGATCTGTATTCTACTAAACGCACCGTTTTTATACTTTTTCGTATACGCGTACTGAATATCTTCGGACAACACGTTAGTTCTTAAACGTAAGTGCTCCGGTGTGTTTTGCTTCAGATCTATCATTAAATACCCATAGGGTATGGATGTAGCGTCCTTATAAGCTTCTTGGAAGAACTCTACGTTTCCAGGATACATTTGCTTAGCGATATGGGTTATCTGCGAGGCATCTCTAGGATTTTTAAACGCTATAATATAATGCGCGTTGAGATTTATCGTTCTGTTTTCTTTGTTTTTGCTGAAGATATTTTGAGTGACGTATATTACGCTCGTATTTTTATGGTGACTTCCTCGAGTAAAGCGGTCCGTCACGGCAGACGTCGTATCCGACAACAGGTCGTCTATGATAAGTAATTTCTTCTGTCTCGCGTCAAATTCCGGTAAAATACCCAGTCCTTCGTAAAAGTCTAGTCCTTTCATGCTTTCGAACATGCTTTGGTACTCGCCATAACACCAGACAATCTTCTCAGGCGGTGGAGTTATTGAGCTTTGAGCTTTGTCTAAAAGACGCAAAATAACAGAAGTTTTTCCACTCTGAGTAGGTCCCGCTATAATGGCCGTGAAGGGATGAATCCATCGCGTATCCACGTCAAAGACTTTTCTTTAACGCCGGGCATTTATAGCGTATTTTCAAAGCCTCTTCAGGACTCAACAGTTCACACACATCATCGGTAAACGTGTCGCATACCTCCACTCTACACCTACTTATCTTTCCGTCTATAAACATATAATCTAACACCTTGTCATAATCTTCTGATGTGTTTATACTCTGTACGTAAAATCTCCAGTAAGGGTCATTTCTACAACTTTTACGACATAGGTATCTAACATAGAGGTCTAGGGCGTAGGCAATTAAACTAAACATCTCCTTTTTCAGCGCAGTTTCTACGTCATAGCGAACAGATGTGATTAAATCCCACTGTTTCTCGAATAACCAGATCAGGGACGGTTTGTCGTTGATAAAATTTCTTATGTCAACCCTTTTCTTTCCTTTATATCTACAAACGTTGACCCTGATCCTATCGTCCAAACGCGCTGTAAAATAACATTTGCAGTCTTGATCCCTGTTATAATGGGCGAAGACGAACGGCAGGGTATTCCAGCGATAACTAGTCCTAATGTGATCAACGCGAATACTGCGCGTACAATAATCGCTATTATTTTAAAAGCAATTTCTGCTTAACGTTTGAAAAGTCCATCTCATCTGGTGCCCTGTCTAGCGAGGCAAGGCCTTTTATAAGGCTTCAATGACGTCACCCAAGAATTGAACTCAGAATTCCACCATTGCCATTTAACTAGATACTCCGTCTTTCCGCTTTTCTTGACAGTTTTCAACACATTTTCGACCAGATAATACGACGAAGGTTTCTTCGTCACTTTCTGTATCTCTTCTTTGTAGAACGTTCCTTTCAGTTCCGCGCCATTAGGATCTACTAGTTTGTACATCGATGGAGTTCTGGATACTTTACGACCGATTCTAAACAGTTCATCCGACCAATTGGGTAAATACCCTTTATCAAAAACCGTCTTATACTTACTTATGCGTACTAAATCCCCAACATTGTAATATGGTGGATTCGCAGTTACTTTCCTTGTCTCGTCTTCGTCGTCGTATAAAGTCTTTCTAACCTTTTCTTCCACTTTAAAATTCACATCGTTGGGAGGCATATGAATACTCCTGTGATACGATTTGTTATATCCTAATACAAGGTCCTTTAGGACATTTATATATTTGCGAGTATTGTTCGCGGTGAAGTATTTATCCATTTTCGTTTTTATGGTACGGTTAAGGTCTTGCTGGACCCCTTGGGCTAAAAATTAACCAAAAACTTTTTATCGCTTTGATTAAAAGTTTTCAAAATTCATGTTAGTGAAAAAAAATAATTAGAAATTCTAATTATAAACAGTTAAATTTTGTGTGTACTTTAGTTTTCCCTTGAACATTTCCAAGTCATTAACAAGGTGTTGAAGATTAGTGGGATTATCCCGCTGACTACGAAGATTAGCCTGTTTAATTGTGTGTTGGACTAATACACAACACAGAAGGCTACCTGGGAAAAGC
>JAQQZZ010155991.1:0-12313 GCA_030265115.1 Mopalia vespertina | reverse complement strand
AAAGGGACACGAGGTATTCAATTTGAAACAAATGTATGAGATCAAAAGACAAAATCCGACATGTCTTTGAGAGCAGCCATTCATATGCAAATTGATAAGTGTGTGACGTCGATATCAAGGTATTGTTGCTTTGGCTGTCTCAAAGTCCACAATTGTCAGATCTCTCATTCTCAGTGACCAACTCAGCAGCTTGATATGTGATGAGTTTTTACTTTTTAATATGGAATCTCCTTTTGGAAATATTTCAAATATTCCGATGTAAAAGAGTGTCAAAAATACATAACCATCCTGCTTATATGCCAACAGGTTGCATATACGTTTGTAGACTGTCATCGAGACACGAACAAACGTGCGATCGGAATTATGCAATTTGCAAACTGGATAAACTTTATCATATATGTTTATGAGAAAGACGAGGCTCATTTAGGAGTTGTGACTTGGGCTGTTTGGAATATTAAAAACGATAAGAAAGGTCTTATCAATTTATCTAAAGTAACTTTTGGGTGATAACACTGGATTCCTTCTGAAGCATTAAACTCAGAATATATATGGTAGAAGAAAGCTAAATTTTCTTTCTATTCACAATCAATATACATGTGCCAGGAACATACGTAAGCTTTTATTAATCAGTTGATTGACAAAACTTGTAGTATAATTTCCAAATTTCGATAAAATAGTAGATGGGTCAGGACTGAACCGCTAGGCTCGGCGAAGCTAGTGGTGGCATGAACATTGATAGACTAACCAGGTTTGGCAGTCACACCAACCCCTAGATCTACAAAAATTAATTCCCTAGTTATTAATGACAAATTAGAACTGATAGAATGGTTCATTGATAATTGTTCAGTTTTATTTGAAATAAAACAAAATCAAACTTGTGAGAATCATTTTTTTAAGTTTTTACCTAAATATGTTTTAAATAAGAGAAGTAGTTTGATTTGTTAGTCAATATATATGGGCGTAGCACAAGGTTTATTCTGTGCAAGACGAGTTTACGGATTCTGCAAAAATATAACTGTCCCTGTTGTGATTTACACTTAACTGTGCATCTCTTATGATCTTTTATGTTTGTTCGGTTGCAGCCGATAAATCTGATATATTCTTCTCATACCAGAGATAGATTCACGTCGCTTTTGACAACCCAATGATAGATACAAGTCTAAATCTTGATAACCAAATTTTTCTCTCCGTCAGATTGATTGATTAAATTGACCCCTTGGGCTGGCATATGCTGATTGAGTTTTAATACTTTTGACAACCATGACAGTTTAAAGTAATAATTAACTTGAAATGATGCAACTTGAATTACCAGATTATAATAAGTACTGATAGACCTATGTTAAAAAACCAAATTAGAATTTGGATTTTTTTTTTTTTAACACACTGGCCACATAGCTATTTCATCATTTAGATGCATTTAAATCATTATTAAAAAAAATATTTTCACCTTTTACTCTTTCAAACATAGAGGTTATTTAATCTGACCAATTATTTTAAAAAAAGAACTAATAAATAAAAAAACAACTTGTAAACGCTAGTCACCTGGAATCAGATACGCACAGCTATATGTAATTTTGCCACTGCAACAACAACAACATTTTAACATATGGTTTGCTGAAACACATTGAGATTATTAGCCACATGAATCGTTGTAAAAAGGACTCTCACTGACAGTGTATCACAGAATAATGAAAAGTTTGAACATTGAGCCTTCCAACAGTATGAGACTAAGAAATCTGCATGGTTTTTATTTTTTGTAAGAGTTTTCCTGACCAACTGTTGAGAACCTGATCAATGTCAGTGATAAGCAACACGCCTCAATTTAACTGGAGTTCTACCATTTCCAGAGCATGTTGTATCTTCACTGGTCAAAACAATCCCATAAATGCATGAAGCTTCCTTTTATGACACAATGGAATCACTCGAAGTGGCAGAGATTGTACTGACAAACTGCACGCAGGGCTCTTTCAAATAATATATTCTGACATAAACATGAACTTTAATTTGTACAACAGCAAAAGTTTTGTTAAACATGTTTCTTTTGTTTCACTGATTTGAATTTAAATTCATCATTTCAAGTTTTGTCAGGCAACAAATTCAGTATTTTGCTCTACATTTCAGCAATGGAATTCAATTTTCATGCAATTAATTGTGTTTTCTCCCCATAAAACTTAAACAAATTCAGATTATTCAGGGTCACTTAGAGTTCTTCTTTTTTTTGACAACTGGTATTCGGTTGTCAAAAGGGACGTGAATCTATCCCTGCAACTGAATACCAGTTGTCAAAAACTTACAAGAACTGAATGTGAGGCCTTACAGAAACTGAAATTACTGTCGTTTTATGGAAGAAAAACTAAATTTTTTACATGAAAACTGAATTCCACTGCTGAATTGTACAGAAAATTCTGAATTTGTTGCTAGGCAAAATGCTGAATTGGAATTCAAATCCGTGAAATGAAAGAATTGAGTTAAAAAAAGTTAATGTCCGAATAAAGAAAAGGGGAGAAAAAATATGTGAATGCAGTTTGTGAGTATAATCTCTGCCACTTCGCATGGGTCTGTTTTGTCATAAAAGGAAGCTTTGGACATATCTGGGATTGTTTTGACCAATGAGGATACAGCATAATGACCAGGCAATGCCCCTGTTCACCTCAGGATTTTGTAGGGGGTGTACTGATACACCAACGCATCAGTGTGTCATGATATCTTCCCTGATGGTATGATAAAGCCCTGTATCATGATACCATCCCTAGATAATGTGGCTCTGGCAATCAAGGAGAGATTTGTACGAGGCTTCCTCTTTGCCCTGAAGGTACACTCATTTTACAACACAATGTACTTAAAGCGTTATAGTTCAGTGAAGCTATTTATTGTTTGAGTACATTGCTATCAGTCATATAAATGTAATTGAAGGCAAATACCATTTCATTATCAGTGAATGTATTTACAATATTCTACCATTAAAAGTTCAATTCAAATGTCCCATTTTTCTCCACCAGACTTCAATAAAGAAAAAATTTCAACAATTTGGTGACGTACACTCCTTGACATTGGTAGACAGTCGAAATGGGCCAGGGAAAGTGGCGTAAGTACAATTATATTTACATCATCGTTATCCATAGACTCGATTTCCCCCCAAGACCAATAAATTAGAGGTCGGGGGAAGAATGTTCTCTTTAAGGTCCATCATCTGATTACATTTATAATCACTCATCAACCCTTTGTTTGGTCTCACAAGGGGAATTTTTTTAGGCGAGGGTATATCTTTAGGAGCTTATTGAGATGCCACCAAAAACTTTTTTGTAAATATTCAATTCAGACTCCAGACCATTCTGCTGACCAATTAGTTTTAAGATGTACTGGTCCTCTTGGTCGGATGATCATGTTTATTTCAGTTTGGTTTCTGAAATATTGTGTTCAGCTTGATTATAACAAATTGAAAAGGTATTGAAATGAGTTTATCATTTGACTATGATTTAATTTGAGTTCGTGTTAGATATTAAGGATTTCGGAGTTCCAGGATCTTGAGTTATATATCAAATATAGAACTCCAATAACTAACTCTATAAACAATTCAATAAATGATTGTTTAATTGTTGCTTTTATTTTGTTCTGCATTGTAGATTTGTACGATTCTCACAAGAAGGCGACGCAGAGAAGGCTTGCGAGGCTCATGGGACTCTGGAGATAAATGGGAAAAAGTTGTTTATCAGAAGAGCTAAAAAGTTAGACATCATCATCAAACTGATTCCCTTATACCTCTTTCTATACGAATCAGTTTATCAATCCATTACTTTTCTGTCATATTTATTTGGAGTTTTTTTTTAATCCATTATGGCAATTATGATAATAAAAAATATTAGTGTATCCCATTATTGATGATAAAATGTTTTAATAAAGAGAGTTGTTAGGGGTTAACTCTTAAAAACTTCAAGTGGTCAACAAAAAATTATAAGCTCACTGTGTCACTGAGCTGGCTAAAAGTGTGCTGTGAGTTGTTGTGTCACTGAGCTGGCTAAAAGTGTGCTGTGAGTTGTTGGGGCTAGCCTTGTGTAATTTGTGGATTCCATCCAGTAAGCCCTCCCATGGAAACAACTTAATTTAAGACAAAGATACCACCATGTCTGAAGGAGTATAGAAACCGAAACAAACCACATTCTATGTTTACAGACCTGGTGCTGGGGAGAAGAGAAATTCAACTAACAGAAGCCCTCGTGACAGTTCCTCATCTTATACTGGACAAGATACAGGTGAACCACAATAGAACACCATTCTTTCTACCCCGTGACTGAGTTGTTGAGAGAAGATGACGTCCCTCTCCTTCAGATGAGCAGAAATTGACAACTTTAAGTCATTGATAAAAGTTATACCACGTTGAAATAACTGCATGGTGTTTCTAAAGCAAAATTGTATGTGTTGAATCCCAATCAATTAATTAACCAACCAAAGCCTAATTAGAGGGCTATGAAGCCTACACTTGCCATTCTGTAATTTATTTAGTACCATGGACACCTCTTTGGGCTGAGAGGAATTTGTGTTATAAGGTTGTGTCTTTTATATTTTAATATTATCTCCCAAAATGAGAGCCCTCTGGCTAAGGGCAGTTTGCGTGAAGAGAAGCAATACTGTCTTTGCTTAGCACTGGAGGAAAATAAACTTTCCTACATTATGGAAATGCTTCACATCTTGGTTGTGCTGGTGTCAAATACACCGTTGTCATATAAGTGAAATACCCTTAAACACGGCTTAAGACAGCAATCAATTCATCAACCCAAAATAAGAAACTATTTAAAATCAAAGGTTATTTTAGCGTTTGTTTAAAAGAAATTTAACATAATTAATCATTGTCATTTGATGTCCAGTTCTCCAATTTTAAGTTAGGTGTATTGATTTTTTGTTTCAGATGTGTCTGAACGCAGACCGGGGACATCTGAATCTGACAGCTCTGTCATGGAAGTCACCAAGGAGGTCAGTATGTAGGTCTATCAGATGGTTAACTGACTGCTGGAGCCTCGTTAATGTACTGCTCATGGTCTTGATGCAGCCTTTCCACCCGATTATAACAGTACCGTTTATCGCCAAGATCATGAGGTGGTATTGTCATGGGTTTTCCCTAAACATCAGTGCCCTCTGGCTGAGGGCAGTTTGTTTGAAGAGTAGCAGTGCTGTCTTTACTTGAGAAAAATTGGTTATGCTGGTGTCCATTATCAGGCCATGGGATTTCAGCGGTTATCGAAACCCCTTTTTGGCTTCCGTAGTTCACAGCCATGGGAACCTGACGGAACCCAACATTGGGTATCATATTTAACTATAATGGAAACCCATAAGCCATTGGCTGAATCGCATAATAGGATTGTTTTGCACCTAAATCAGACCTGCCTACCCTAGAAGAAATTTATGTGTAAAAAAGTTGTTGTTTGGGAGTATTTTGTTACCATTTTGCATATTTTGTGTTATAGTATAGCATTGGTATATTAATATCCGGGGTTTTTTGATGGCCTATTGGTGTATTTCACATAAATTATGTGTACAATTACTCCAGAATACACCGGTTGATTGATTCATTGGTCTTTTATGCCATGATTAAAGCTATTTCATTTATATGACGGCAGTGTATTCCAACACAAATGGTCACTAGCTAACTAAGATATGAAGCGTTTTCATTATGTTGGAAAGTTAAGTTTCCTCCAGTGCTAATTCAATTTAAGTTAAGACAGTACTACTCTTCAAACAAACTGCCACAAAATGTGGCTCCGGCAATCGTGGGGGTGGTTTTTACGAGGTTTCCTCCCAGTTTTCCACCATAATAAGGCAAGGAAGTGGACAATCCGTCGTCATATAAGTGAAATACCCTTGAGTACGACGTTAAACCCCAATCAAACAAACAAACAAACAAATCAAACAAACTGCCCTTAGCCAGAATACACCAGGTAACCAGGTCTGCTAAATGTATGAAATGAGCATGATGGACTACCACTTTTTAATGTATTTGTTTTCATTATGAAGTCCAAAGAGATACTGGTATTACATGTAGAAGCTGAAATTTAAAATATGAAATTCAAAATCTAAAAATGCCACTCAATTGGTTTAATTTCATATACGGTACTTGTAACGCAAAAAAAAAAAAAGGTATCCGTAAGACTTAAAGTTGCACAAAAAATATAATATCTACCTATGTACTCAATACAAATCAACTTGCATGCAGTATTCATTAGCTTGAGAATTCTTTTAAAAAAAACAACTGAAAATTATAAAAATAACAAAATTATTGTTTCAGAATAAATATATATATACTCTGATTGTTTTATTTTTCAAAATTTAAATCAAGTACATGTGTTATAAAAAAATTTGAAATGACAGCTACTTTCGTTGGGAACTATTCAACATGCAACACAGCTGCCAAAAAAGGCCCATAATGGAGTCCTGTGACAACCGTTTTCCAAACAGAATAAATACAAAAAATCATCATAAATTATAATTTGGTCATTTAAACGTTGAAAATTAATCACATTGAAACAAATAAGTAAACAGGGAAAAGTTTACAACGTCTGATTACGACCAGAGTGTCCTAAAAACGTCTTTTTTAAAGTAACGAAAATTGGACACCTATCAATACTTCGTGGATATCGCCGCGGCAAATTTGTTTTTGTGCCATTTATTTATCGCCTCTATGGCAGCAAAAGCAATTTATTTTTCTACCACTTACCAGAACTCGTACAGTTGCTCAAACTTGTACCTTTTTAGGCTGTGTTTTTTTTTATATTGAGTCTGAATTTGATCTTTTGAAAGCACTGATGGTGGGAAACGATATTTCGGTACCGTGGTTAATGTCACACGATACCAACACACTACCGGTAACGATCGTTTCCGTGAAATCCGAAGGCCTGCATTATTATTGGAATACACTGCTGTCATATACGTGAAATTCCTTTAAGCACAGCATAAAACACCAATCAATCCAATCCCAAAACATTAGCAAGGCAAAATTGACAGAAAAATATTTTTAAAAAACCAACTCTTTTGTATAATGTTAATAAAAACCTTTTAAATGAGATGAGATGGCTATGATAAATTCATTCACTGTACTTTTTAAATTTTATTTACAATTTATCACACTCCATGATTAAAATAATGAAAAATATCTTTACTTCTGTAAAAAAGAAACATATGAGGATAAAGATGGAATGACAGAACACTTTATTTTGTAGTCTTGTATTTTGTGTTACATGCTGTTAAATCTCAATATAGCATTCTGAACACAGGTCCTACGTCTACTATTTAAATATCATTAAATGTTGGTTATAATGTTTTATGTTTAAATATCAGGAGCAGGTGATAGTGACCCATGTTGAGAGCGCCATCTGTCTGTGGGTACAAACGATAACGCCCACCAATGCACAAGCCCTCAATTCTCTAGTTGGTAAACTAGAGCAGACCTGTCCTGCTGCCTCCAAGGTCAAAGGTACCCCCATCTCTGGCAAGGTATGGCTCTGTTTAGGGGTAAAAATTAATGTACATTTGCAGGAAATGTCCAGTGAAAATTGAGATAGCCCTGTAAAGTGTCTCAGAACTTAAAATGTAGTTCAAGGCATGTAGGACAAAATTGACAAAACATGGAGCAGCAAAGTAGACTAGAGTGTATGTTCTATAGAGTGTACACTTTTGGTCCATACACCCCTCTCCCCTCTCTATTTTCTGTTTTCCTCCTACAACATTACTGAATACAGGTTAATACTGAAATCTAATTATGTTCTTCTAACATTGGATAAATAAAATCAAAACAAAATGATTTAGCCAAATTTGTGTTTAGAAATATGTTGTAAATATTGTTTGAGTATATAGCTCTTTGTGAAATACAGTCAATCGGTTTTCTTTAAAACATGCATTTTAACTATAAGAAAGGTGACACATCTTTACATGGATTCTAACTTCTTTGTTATCTTGTTGCAGTTTTGCTAATAGTTATTTGTATTTGCACCAACTATTTTCCTTTCTCTGCAACAAACCATCATATAAGGTACTTGGAATCTAGCAATGTATGTCTACATTTGGACAAATGTACTGCCAGTTGGTGTTCCTACAGTAGGAAGATTTCAATAACCGTCCAGTATGGGAGGTTATAACTGATAGCAAATTGTTTATGATACTGGGACGCAGATCTCAGTAAGAGCTTCAACATTATATTTTGGGGATTTAAAGTTTAAATTGCATCCCCTAAGAGAACAGAGATATCTGGGTGTTGTAGTGTAGAGATATTTCTCCAAGGAATCCACACCAAGTTGTGAGGTAACTTCTTGATGTGTGTCTGAAGTAATATATACCATATTGTAAGCACAGTACTTGCTATAATTTCCTGCTTGGTGGGTTGTCAAGTTGAATAGAATGTATTTGTCTTCATTTACTGATTTAACAGCATTATGGCACTAAATTCTCAGAGGATGAGATGTGGTACAGGTGTTCTGTTCAACAACTAGACTCCATTAAAGCAAAGGTAAGAAAATTAATAAAAGATAATGATAGGTTAATTTAAAAAAAAAATTCAATCGTTCTGTCAAAGAAAATATAAAATCGAACTTTCATGTCACATATCTCATTTCCTATTGTGGTTGATGTGTCGACATCCACGTTATTAAAGTGAAAATGAACAAGAAGTCAAGTGAGCTTTTTTATTAGACCGTCTGTAAAGAGAAATAATGTATTCGGAGTGTGCTGAATGATACTTGTGATAATCCTGCTAGAGCCAAGGGCTTAGGCAGAGGGGTGTCCACCCGTCCTTTGGACACCCAGAATTCAACAATTGCCTCATTTGGACACCCTGTTTAAAGAAATTTAAACATGCAGGATAGGGGAACTGTAAAAATTAGACACCAAGTTACATAAAAAGTGAAGTAAAATGACCATTATGGACACTATACTTTAGATTTACTGACGTCTTTTTTCTGACTTAATGACATTCATTATGTTTAAAAAAATTCTTCAAAATGTTTAAAAAATATTTTTGATTAATCAATAGCTAAACTGTCTTTGTGCTGATTATAATTTAACGAGATTACGAAAGCTATCTACACACTGAGACATCATTTTTCATAGCTGCTGTTTACAGCCTTTCTACTCGGGCTCACTTTATTTGTTGACTTACCTTCTAAATGAGAACCGACAAGCGGCATATTATCTCATGTCATAAATAAAGATTCCCACAATTGTGTTTATAAACCAAAAGGTGAACAAGGAAGAAATAATGCCCAACTGCTGAAACATTTTCAAGTATTGCAATTTTCAAATGACCATTATTGAAATTTTATTCTGCAAGAAATTAAAATTGGCAGAAAAATGTTCTGCCTTGTGATGGAATGCTGAATTTAGCAGCTTACGGTACTGTTTGTTGATTATGGGAAAAGTATCACCATAGCCATCCTTTAAATATAAGGTCTAAAAAAACATTATTTGAGGTGTGGTTGTGCATTTTGACAGCATCACTAAAGCCATCCTATTCATATAGGATGTCAAAACATAATATTTGATGTACGGTTGTGTTGTTTCCAGGTGAAGGTCGTGTTTGTTGATTATGGGAATAGCATCACTTTAATGTACGGTTGTGTTGTTTCCAGGTGAATGTGGTGTTTGCTGATTATGGGAATAGCATCACTTTAATGTACGGTTGTGTTGTTTCCAGGTGAATGTGGTGTTAGCTGATTATGGGAACAGTATCACACTATAGCCGTCCTTTTTAATATAGAATGTCAAAAAATAATATTTGATGTATGGTTACGTTGATGTTTCCAGGTGAAGGTGCTGTTCGTTGATTATGGGAACACGGAAGAGAAGGAAATGGGTGACCTGGTGGAAATCCCGCAGTCATTGGCCAATGTTCGTCCTTTTGCCAAGAAGATTGTTCTGCATGGTTTAGCAGTGAAGAATGATGCTGGCATTGAACCAGTGAGTTTCGACTCCTTTCTTTCGGTGAGGGTTGCCAGTGCAGTTCTATCAATGCAGAAGTAAGGTACAAAGTGCTACCTATGCCAGTAGGATACCAACTGCTTCAAATGTAGACATGTTCAACAAAGTACGACCCATGCAGAAATTGCTACCAATGTAGAAATAGGATACAAAGTGCTACCAATACAAAAGTCAAATTTGAAGTGCACCTGATAAAATAAAATAAAAAGAAACACCTAGTGCACAGTAAAATAAAATACAAATTGATGGACTGGTGTATTACAGTTTCCTATATGCATACAAGAATCTGTTTAAACCAAGAATCCCCACATAATGAGAATACTATTAATATTCATTTTTGAAACTTTAGAGTCGTTCACTTACATGAGGGCAATGTGAGATCGTTATAGCTTCACTGAAGCAACCATACATGTGATGGGGTTCACTCTGTTTGAAAATATAATGTTCCTTCATTGCTATTAAAACAAAGACGGTATGATTGATTGAAACACACTGCCCTTAATGCTAATACCATTGTAAATTACATAGCTATCTTTGCAGAAAATTGTGCTACACCGTTAATATGAAATAAAACAAAGATCTAACCATTAATATGTCCTATCAAACACCATTTGAACAAACATCAGCAACACAGCACCATATTAAAGATACCTTTTAACGTCTGCTCATACTTTGTGATAAACTGTCAGTATTATTGTTACAGGGAGTAGAGTTTATCCGTGAACTAACGGACAGCGAGTTCCTTACAGCTAGACTGACAATCCCACTCCGAGATCAAATGGGCTATTTTGGAGATCTTCTTGTCGGTGATAAGAGTATTATTGAGATGGTTATTCAGCAAGGGTTTGCGACGCGGCGCTCTGTCTTACCACAGAAACCATTCAAATCAAACATGGCCACAAGAGGACCGTATAATTCTCCTGAAAACCACTCCCCACAGAAGAACCCAGAACCGTGAGTAAAGAAAAACCACTCAAAAATAGACGATCAAAACCAGAGTTAAACGACCGTTTATAAGATGGCTATCAAACAAACTTATGACAATTTTTTGGAGAAGTTGAAAAGTAGATTGTTTGATTGAGGTTTTACGCAGTAGTGCTGAAATTTTGCAGACACATTTGCTATTGGTTTAGCTATTTATCTGTTTTATTAAAAAATTATTCCTAGTTTTGATGTGCAGTGAAGGGGAATATTGATGACTTTTCTTGTTTAGTTTTATTATTGCTACTAGGTTTGAATTTCAATTCTAATACACAATGTGATTTTTGTATTCCATATATTCGTGTTTCAGAAATTTTGCATTAAATGGCCCACTGAAAAACAAACCCTCCAGAAATGAATTGTCGGAGTACAAGATGAAATTAGAGAAGGAGAGGGCAGAGAAAGATATGCTCACTTTAGAGCTGGCCTCTCTCAAAGGCAAACTGAAGGTAAAGACATTGAAGATCTTATATTATATTTAATAGGTTTTTGTTAAGGTACAATGTAACATCCTTGTATTTTTGTCTTTCTAGCTTTTTGGTTTGTTCCTTAAGGCATGTCGTCTTCCCTTGGCACTGGAAGAAAAATTAATTTTCTGGCTGACCAAAGATTTCGTCTTTTTAGGATGTGTTAATGTTGGAGTACCTCATCGCCATGTATAAGTTAAATACCTGAAGCCCAATTCACACCAGAAGCGACTTTCCGTTGGTTGGGTCTTGTTCACACTGGGTGCTGCACGACACGTTTCATTCCTATGCTTTAACATTGCTAAACTTGCTCAGGCAATGACATCACAATGCATACGAATAACGTCACAATGTTACGTTAGAGAACATGTGACTGCAGCACGACTGTTGCGCGACAGTAGTCTCTAGTATGAACTTTATTACATAGAAAAAGTAGTGTTTTACATTATTTCCGTGCAGCGCGACAGTTGCATCACGTCTGGTGTGAATTGGGTTTTAAGCAAGTCCTCATCAGATACATCCATGCATCCTTTTTGCTGTTGATTATAATGATCACTATTAACTGGTTTCCCACAACTTTAGGACCGATACTAACACATCTAATTCAGTGCAATTTGGTTTGGTTCATATACTAAATATCTAGAATCAGAGGGATTGTATTAATCACTTTTGTATCAATTTGCTTTCTCACATGTTTATGTAAATACAATTGATTATGTTTATTTAACAGTCTAGTCAAGCAGAAGTGACAGCCATTTCAAACAAGATTATTCAAAGTACAATTGGAAATCAGGTGTGTGCAGGTTCTTTAGCTTTTGTTACGTAGACATGTTTACAGGGCTTCATAGACGTCAAAATGTTTATCACCCTCCTTGCCATATTGAGTATTTTTTTGCTCCAATTTCAGT
>JAQQZZ010155980.1:0-12315 GCA_030265115.1 Mopalia vespertina | reverse complement strand
CCAGTACTGAATCTACTTCTACTCCAGCTGAACCAGCACCTCCTTCTGAATCTACTTCCACTACTGCTCCCTCAACGCCAATTGCTACTGAATCTACTTCTATCATAACTCCATCAACATCACTTGCTACTGAATCCACCAAAACTAAACCCACATCGCCTACTGAATCTACTTCCATCAGTACTGCGTCAACATCAATTGATTCTGAATTTACGTCCAAAACGACTCCATCAACATCAGTTGCTACTGAATCTGCGTCCACCATGATTCAAACAACATCACTTGCTACTGAATCAACTTCCAAAACGTTTCCATCGACAACGCTTGCTACTGAATCTACTTCCACTAGTGGCACATCAACATCACCTGCAATCGAATCTACTTCCACCACTTCCCCACCAACATCTTCCAGTACGGAATCTTCATCTACTACAGCTGAACCAGTACCTCCTTCTGAATCTACTTCCACTACCGCTGCCTCAACGTCAATTGCAACTGAAGCTACTTCTACCATGACTCCATCAACATCACTTGCTACTGAATCCACCAAAACTGAACCTGTACCGCCTAGTGAATTAACATCCACCGCTACTCCATCAATATCCCCTGAGGCTGAATCTACCTCCACTGCTTCTCCATCAACATCACGGTTTATTGAATCTACTTCCACGATTATTTCATCAACATCACTTGCTACTGAATATACTTCCACCATAGCTCCATCCACATCGCCTGCCGGGGAATCTACTCCCACCACGGAAACATCGACGACGGCGGCATCAACATCGCCAACTGCTGCACCAACATTGCCACCAGGAAGTTATCCTCCTGCCAAAGGTTTGACACTGAAGAATACAATTCCACTTTCTGGTAGCACACATATGAATCATTATAGTTTAACAGTGAAATATTATGCAAACACAATGGTTGACGTAAAAACTGGGGCGTAATAGTAGTTACGTTTGACGAATACACGCTGCAGATTTTAGCAAATTGATGCAGTGTTTCTTTATTATTCGAAAAGAGTGATTTCTGTACATTATCGAAAGATTCCTCTCCTACTGTAAGAGGAGTTAAGTATTTTGAACTTAAAAATAGGGGCAAGCTGGTGGAACATAACTATTTGCATATATCTACAAGCGTTTGTTGTCAATAGTGAGAATACTTTGTGAAATGCTCCCCCTCTCTAGACGTCTCTACATAAAAAGTAAAGGAATGTAACAGATAATCCGTTGTTATATTAAAGCACTTTATCGTACTCATTTACAGTGGAATTGAAATTAAAACTGGAAATCACAGTGGAAGTTGAATATGACGAAGCTAAAAATGTGGAATACAAAGTCGAGTTTAAAGACAAGGTATGTTTGCTTGTTTGTTTGTTTATTTGTCTGTTTTTTTACGGGTTTTAGTCATAAAAGCTCACCCTCTTTATCACTGACAAGACAGGACAACAACAACACGCACAACAAAGACGCTGCAATGTATCGGTTCGTGTTGGCCCTTAGTTCGGAGAGCATCAGAACAGCAGAAATCTTCAAGCCACCAGCGACAACATTTTAACACTGTTTGAATCATAATGAGTACTATGCGTTGTGGAGTGTTAAAATAGTACAGTTGTGACATATTGAATGTATTTTCATTAAAGTAAAGCAACAAAAACAAAATTAACTGAAAAGATTTTGCGAAAAAAACTAAATTTCCCTGGTTGTTGACAATCCGCAAAAAGAAGGTAGACAGATCGCATCCATCTTAGATGGTCAACTACAGAATGGCTTGTCGAAACATAAGCAAATCTCGGCAAAGTGGGTACTTATTTGATATTCAAAGATAGGCATCATTTCGCAACTTCTCAGTAAACCAATACACGACATCACCCTGAACAAATTAACAGCCATTATACAAAAGACGATAATAACCATAGGCCAGGCGTGAGAGTGTTGGGGTCGATTGAATTAACACTCAATTATTTACGCAAATATTATGGCTATAATGTTAATCTGTCGGACTTAATTACTTGTTTGATCTATTAAGTTTAACCAGATTTCATAATTTTTTATACAGCGCGAGTAGATTGTTTAATAATCCGCTGGTTGTAAACTGTACCACGCATGTGCAGTTGGTGGCATATTCACAGAATGTATGGATTGTGGTAACACACTAAGTGGCCGTATACTGGTTTCACCGCTACCCTCTTAGGACAGGCCCGACATGATATTATGATGTGATTTATAAAATTATAGCCTTATTGCTAGATTATATCTTGTATTATCCCTCCTATTTTCAAACGTTCCGTTTTTCCATAGAAGCTTCGGCCTTTAACTCTTGAATTTCTTTTCGGTCTTCTTTTTTTTTTAGCTAACTCAGGCTTACCAGAATATAACGGGGTTCTTGTCCGTCGACATAACAGATGTCAGGTAAGTCCATGTAAAGTAAATCTACCATTTACGTCTGTGAAATTAAAGACCATAAGATAATATGTAACCCAATATATGGTTGCCATACCTCAGATCGTTCTTATCTATAATTTTGTTGTGATTTATTTCGTATGTTTTATTTATTATTGTCAGTTTTTATACGAACACTTCGAACATATACAAAACAATAGTTCGACTATGATATAAGTCTGGGTTTTCATTGCAACTACAGCCCACGAATTTTGGCTAGTTTGTCACAGCAAACTCCCACGATTCCACGCCCCATATCTTTTCGCAAGGTAGAGCCAGGCCAAATCCACTAGGCGAGCAAGTGTTCGATTCAATTTTGAATTGCTTTCTCTGATGAGTTGCCAGTCCACCAGTCAGCCACAAGACCGATGGCAGCGGTTGAATAGACCGATTTTGAACACAAAGCCGTACTCGCTTCTGATATGGGCGTTGCACACTTCTAGCAAATGGACTTCTGCTAATGTCAATTCCATTCGTCTGAATCTTAACATACCTTAATCCAAACATACTTGATATTTTGTCATAGGAGCGGTAGTATTATTTGCGACCATACAGTTAACATAGACGCAATCAAGATAGATCCGGAAAGTAACTTGACAAAAGTGGCGAATCATGTGCAGAATGAGGTAATAAGCAAAGTTCTGCCCTTCCTGAAAGCAAACACAATTGCAAACGGATCAATTGACAGCAGTAAATACAAAGAAAAGCTTCAAACAGGTAAGTTATCAATACAATGACGTATTTGAACGTCTAAAATTAAAGCATTATTGAAATTATCTATAAGTATGTAATGTATAACAATCACTAGGTAGGAAATAAATACTGGTTTTATTTTTGCATTTATTATTTATTTTGTCGAATGGTTTGTATCAATGGTTATCAAATACCACACAAGAAGAATATAAAGTGAAAGGCTTTATTGGCGTTATAGTATTTTCTTTTTGTACGAGCAGCTACAGAAAAGATACAAGATGATCCATGTGGAGAATTGGATTTAGGATGTGCACCTGGCTACTATTGTAGTTTCTCGTACGCAAAACTCGTCTGTCGGTCTGTTTGTGAGGACGGTTATATCGACTGTGGCCTACATGGACAATGTTCACTCTATAATGGAACCGCTAAATGTATGTAAGTATAATTTCAGCTTGACTCGGTCAGGCAACTTTTGTTTCTATGATAAACCTCACTTGTTTTTGACTCTTGATGAAGACATTGTCACCTGACAAGAGGGCATTACACATCCAGTATCTACTGTTTGTTTGTTTGTTTGTTTAATTTCTCAAATACATGAAATATTAAACAACACATGCTATGAATAGAAATTATATTGGCAAGAAAAAATCATTATGCTTGTCTTATCTCCATAAAAATAGCCAGCCCTCAGGCTACCCTACGAAAGAAAATAGACTACCGAGATCCCTTGGGATCGGCGATCTGAATTTTGTTGGTCTTTTCGTAGTGTGAAAAAAGGCTAAATACTCCAATCGTGCGTTTACTAACGCAATTCTTGCACTTTTAGCAATTAAACTGTGGACCATTGCGGCAAACCAATATACGTCAGTAAATTCGTGCTAATATTTTAATCTGTAGATGCAACGAATATGATGGGGAAATTTACGGCGGCGACCACTGTGAGATCAGATTGGAAAAGTTCAAACTAGAGAAAGGTGAAATAATCGCCATTGCCGCTGGTGGCGGAGGTGGCATTCTCCTGGTATTGGGTATCGTCAGTTTTGTCTTGATATACAAACTGAGGAAGCGTAATGCTAAGGCGACAATCACTGAGTGAGTAGAGAGTTCCTTTTGATACGTAATGTGGATTTTCTTAACTTTATTGCCCTCCGGCTAAATAGAGCAGGTTGTTATCTGTGTATTCATACTGTATTTTCTTGCATGTGGGCAATTTTTGTTTTCCAATGAGTGAAATATGCCACTCTTAAATCGGTTTAAACCACCTGTATATCAATCTAAACTGCACCAAAGGAATCTACCTGCCATAAAACATGATGTCGAGTGGAAGATGACATAACCTGCAGTTTAGCTTTTATTGCAAGTTTAAAAGCACGTAAAGCGAAATGTTACTTACTATTACTCGGAATGTTCTCCGTAGATTTGAGGGGATCATAATGCACCAGCTATGAATAGGTACTTGTTCTCCTGTTACATATTAAAGTGTCATTTATGTACCTTTCCAGATATTGGACTGCGAAATGTTGACGGCTACTATGGAAACCTGTTTCGCACTAATAGTATTCCGTGCTGAAATACAAAGAAATAGTAGCAGTGGGTGTAGTAACAGTAGAAGTAGGTGTAGTACTAGTAGCAGCAGCAACAGTAGTAGTTACAGTCATAGTAACACTAGTAGTAGAAGTAATAGTAGAAGCAGCCGCAGCGCAGTAGAAGTAGCAGTATAAGAAATGCCAGCAGAAGTCACATTCTCATAATTAGTAGTAGCAGTATCAATATAAATATTAGCAGTAGTAATAGTAGTAGTGGTAGTAGCAGTAGTAGTGGTAGGAGTAGCAGTATTGGCAGTAATAGTGGTAGGAGTAGCAGTATTGGCAGTAATAGTGGTAGTAGTAGCAGCAGTAGTAGTAGTAGTAGAAGTGGTAGTAAAAGTAGTAGTAGTTGTAGTAGTGGTAGAAGTGGTAGTGGTGGAAGTAGTAGCCGCAGTATTAGTAGTGGTAGTACTAGCAGTAGTGGTAGACGTAGTAGTAATAGTGGTAGTAGTAGCAGCAGTAGTAGTAGTAGAAGTAGTAAAATTTGTAGTAGAAGTAGTAGTAGTCGTAGTAGTGGCAGACGTAGTTTGAGTAGTAGTAGTAGTAGCAGAAGTAGTTGTAATAGTAGTAGTAGGAGCAGTAATAGTAGGAGTATGAGTGGTAGTAGGAATACAAGTAGTAGTTGTATGAGTAGTAGTAGTAGGAGTATGAGTAGTAGGGGTATGATTATTATAAGTAGTAGGAGTTGTAGGAGTATGAGTGGTAAGAGTAGGAGTAGTATGAGATGTAGTAGTAGTAGTAGTAGTAGTAGTAGTAGTAGTAGTAGTAGTACTTGTAGTAGTAGTAGTAGTAGTAGTGGAAGGAGTAGGAGTAGTAGTAAGAGTATGAGTAGTAGTATGAGTATAAGTGGTAGTAGGAGTATGAGTAGTAGCAGTATTACTAGGAGTATGAGTAGTAGTACTAGGAGTATGAATAGTAGTAGTAGTAGTAGTAGTAGTAGTAGTAGTAGTAGTAGTAGTAGTAGTAGTAGTAGTAGTAGTAGTAGTAGTAGTAGTAGTAGTAGTAATAGTAATAGTAATAGTAGTAGTAGTAGTAGAAGTAGAAGTAGTAGTAGTAGTAGTAGTAGTAGTAGTAGTAGTAGTAGTAGTAGCAGGAGTAGTAGTAGCAGGAGTAGTAGGAGTAGTAGAAGCAGCTGTAGTAATGGTATCATCATCTCTCATAAATGTTGTGTTTTTTTAATCAGAATGGATGATCTAAATGGATCGACCATAGAGGGAATTACGATAACCGACATAGCTGGGATTGTGGACGATTCGGAACTACAAGAGTTTTCTTTTGGGAGACGCTTCGGGAGCTGGAGTGGAAAAACAAATGACACCGAAAGCAATTACGCCTATACTATGTCGCATGAGGTAGCTCACATCTCATTATTTCTAATACATACCCGTACTTTTATTGAAAACCAGAAAAATGTCTTTTAATTAGTATGTGTTCGTGGTAGTTTCATTATTCAGGAAATAGCGCTTTCTTACATTGGACCGACAAGTAACCCATGTTTCGGTCGTATTTTGGTATGGCCAGTGGCCGGCTTCCGTCCGGCCGGCTTGTGTTCGGCTGGCTTCTGTCCGGATGACCCCCAATCCGTTCCCGGAGAAGAACTCGAAAACTTTTAGGCCTATCTTTATGAAACGTGGTAGAGACATTCACCATTGGTTGTAGTTGTACCTTTTGCTGTTATAGATTCACCAATTGTTTTTATTTCCATGGATACAAAGTTAGACTTAAACGGAAGTGAGTTTAGTTTCCGGAATAGAACTTAAAACATTATAAAGCATATCTTTATGAAACATGGTAGGCACTTTCAAAACCAACATTAGTTGCTATGATGAATTAGCCGGAGCAGAACTCGAAAATTATGAGACCTATCTTTATGAAACTTGGTATACACATTCACCATAAACTTGAGTTATGCCTTTTGTTATTATGGATAAATCATTTAATTTCAGACAACGATATCTACTGTGTCATATCTTGCAATATACAGGATTACCATGGTTACGATTCGTCATATATATTACCTTTTAACCATATACATTTTACACGGCATAACAAATTCTTATGAGGTCAAGGGCGACGGTATCACAATCGATTCCACTGGTCTGTCGATGCCTTCGCTCACTTCCAGCCCTCGTCGTTCCAATTTGAATCCGCTGTATAAATCAGAGTTTTGACTGAAACTTTTAATTGTTTTTCCGTTGCCTACTTCCTCATATGACATGCTGCATACCATAGTTTAACATGTCTTAGCTAACATGGTTGTAATGAACAAAAAGGATGTATATGGCACCGCATAGGGTATGTTGGGTTTCCTAAAAGTCTTACTCTTAGGGATTTGTCAAAATTCAAAACTTAAAACAAGGATCTAGACTTAAAAATAACTCTTATCTCTAATTGCAGGGTTATAGTAACGAGGCCTTTGAGAGAAGATTTAACATTTGCGTGCCAGACTCAGTAGATTACCAATTCGTGGATGAGCGAACTTTGAATGAAAACCTCAACAAATTATTACCAATTGATGACGTAAGGATTATGTTTTTTAATTTTAATTTAAATATTGATTTTATGTAGAAGTATTTTAGTAGAATAAAACAAGTTTCTCTTCAAATTAAACATTCTGTATATAAGGAAAAGTCTTAAGCTACATTGTCATTGTGCGATCTGTAGTAACGATTTCCGGGAATTTCCCTTATTTGCGAATATTTTAAAACGGTACATGATTATGTCGGCTAATAGTTCGGCATAAACATCACAGGGAGCTATAATTAACATGTGATTTCAAGCAGATTTGTAGGTTTATTGCCATTAACTGTAGTTCTTTGGATCAACTTAAAACTAATAAATTTATTTTTTATTTTTCAGTGTGTGATTGATCGCCCAAGGCTAACCACCAGGCTATGACCACACAAACTTCAGATATCTCTATAATCAACTCAAAATAATTTATGTTTTTGACTTATTTAAATATATATTTTATTAATGCACAAAATGCACAAAAACATTTTGGGGGCGTCCAGAGGAGATCGAGCCCGGCCTCTTTCGGTAATATATTCAGGCCTGGACCGACTGAGCTACAGAGGAGTCCTCTCCTAAATGATGGATGTCAATCTCTACTTAATTCTTGTTTTATATTGTGCACGTAGCATATACAGGGTGTAATAATGTTCTTTTTTTGTGCGTTATTTAGCAAGTGAATATGAACGGCATTTTTGTTATTTTGAATAACATTTTATTAATTTCAACGGATTCTTGTTCAGATAATTTGCAATGAAGAATGTTGTAAAGCTGAACTGTTCAACCGTGACTAAAAAGACTGCGTATTTTAACGCCATTGGTTGACTGCTTAAATAAACAGCCGTTTTTAATACATGATGGCTATTTCAAATATTTCATTCACAAAAATGTGGAAATGTTCAAAACTGACGCATCCCGACACAGCTCAAGCCAAGCCTATTCACATATGGATGGACAATGGAGCGGTATACTAACAGCTCAAATTCCGGGATGCATCTACGGTTGTTATTTGTAATTTTTTTAAGATGTCTTATTTTAATTAACGGCAGCGTTTATTTTATTATATACGTGAATAGGCGTGTGTTTCTTTCCATGTTTAGAACGGACGACAAAATGACATGGTTTGATTATATATTGCTTGTATCTCTATCAAAGTCTGTTTGAAATCCGATCGAAATTAGCTCCCTTTAATTTTATTGTCGCTAGGTGTTTATAGCGACAATAAATTTTAGGGGAGCTAATTTATATCGGATCTGAATCAGATTACCATATTATTAGGAACATACATTAACCAGACATCTAATATTATTTATTCGATTATTACTCATCTATACCTTCTTAATAATTGTCGATCAGGGACCGGTTGTTTGAAGCGATATAAGGTTTAATCCGCTATTAGATGACGTCACGTCGTGTTAAAGTTTTCAATCTCTAACCAGCTATTAGCGATTAAATCTGATTTTAGCGACTAATAGTTTTTCGAGCAACTGGTTCCTGTGCATCAACTCGGATGCTAGCTTAGGTTGATATTTAAACAGAATAAATAATATTTTATGAAAGAACCTCAAATATATTTTGCACGAAATGTCCACCATACAATTAAATCGGTAAATGCGGCTCTAAAAGGATAGCACAAATACACACACTCTCGGGGTGTGCGCCATGCTGAGAAGTTGATATGTAGGCCTATGGTTTATCTATACTTACAATCATCTGTTATGGTTTTTATTTTATCTTATCTTTTTTTCTTTATGTTTTGGCGGGAAGGGAGGGAGGGGGGGGGGATTGTTTTGTTATGCTGGTGCTGTTGTTTGTTTGTTTCATTTTTTCTTAGGTAAAGCTCATTCGAGCGGATTGAGTGGATAAAAAGAAATTGCACATTTTGTTCGCTCATACAATAATATAAATATTGTGAATCTATAACATTTTGTGAATAATACCAAAATGAAACTGCACAGTCAATAAATGTGTGCCAATTATGGTCTCAGATTGAAGGACTGCTCAGTTCTGTTAAGGTATTTTTCACAAACTGTTAAAGATTCACGTGAGGAGAGACAATTATTTGTTTGATACATTTGTAACAAGTTTATGTGATATGGAAATGTTGGATACTTCTTTTTCATAAATGGCGTCAAGGCATTATTTGTTCCGGGACTTAGGGCCGCTTGCAATGACTAGATACTTTTTTACTCTCACAACAACGAAAAAAATAGGAAAAATAAGAAAGAAAAAAAATAAGAATGGCGATAAAAGACTAGTCACAACGTTAATGTTAACTCTTTGAATTAAACAATAAATCAAAATGAGAGAGACCTGTTTATTTCAAAGATTTTATGAGGTGAAAAAACACCTGCAAAAATGGGACTGCACTGGAGAGGGAACAGGCACATGTTCCTGTGTTTCCCGCGGTCTCATACTATCGGGGTTTTCATTGGACAACTCAGACATTAATCTTCCGTGAACCCAGCAATACTTGGCGTCCTTGAACGACGTTTTTTTTCGATTATCTCAAATATACATGGCAAAAAATAAGATAGAGAGAAAATTTAGACCGGATATTATCACATTTATTATTTGTTTTGAACATTATTTGTACCGAGTTGTAAATCATTAAATGATGGAATACAATGATTGGTTCGTGTTATTGTTAACGTATAGATATTGTTATCACAATTTGTCTTTTATTTCGTTGAAATGTGTATTTATAACCATGTATATTTTTGTAATAAAAATAACTTATTATATTATATAAATGCTATTCGTTTTTTTTTTATCATTTTTCGTATATATAGAAAGATGTGGTGTTATTGCAAAACGGAAAATCAAATTTTGTGTTAAGAACGATTCAAATGTAAAAAGGTTGTTGTCTTTGAGAAAAAATGGCCCTCCCACATGCATAGACGCACACACGCATACATACGTATGTACGGTCGGTAGAAAAGCATGCAAATGATGTGCACGCACACACCCACACGCATCGGTTCTAGATTGAAAATTGAGATCCACCATTGGGCACCCGACACAACTCCCCTCAGAAATGTGCGAAACTGTAAGGCGAAACAACATGACAGCGAAATTAAAAGCAACGACAGAAAGAAGGGATAAACAAGATCGGTAGTTACTCTCTGAACTTTCACGATTGTGCTATGATCTTTTAATTGTCTCGCCTCGCAGTATCGTAATTTCGAATTTTGCCGTTTCGCTTCATGATTTTGTCCTTTTGCCATTTGCTTTGAAAGGAAAATTACTATTGGACGAGTGGCCGCATCTGGTTTCCATATAAACGTGAAAAACTATCTAGTGCGCTAGCTAGCTTGTAAGAGGCGACAACTATGTTGAGCCCTTGTTCGAGCAGTGGGCCAACAATTAGGGTTCACTTCGTGGTTTCGTGGATTTATCCTTCTGTTTTTGGCTTTAAAGTGAAACAGAACGAACGAACGAGTAGTGGTGTAACAATTACGCCTTCTATTTGTTAAAAGTTCATGTTATAAAGCGAATAGATTAAACTTTTATTCACGACATTGGCCGAGAAACGCAAAAGAACGCCAAATAACCGATATTTCGGGAAATGCCACATCCGGCTTCCATCGGTTGTTAAGTTTAGTTCGACGCCGCCACGTTTGTGACATTGAGCCAAACAAAGTTATACAATAGATTAACTTGCAATTATACTTTATTACTACAAAATACTATAATATTAAATAATACAATAGCAATGTAATAGTTTTAAAGGTGTGTACCGATATACGCAGTTTCTTATTGATCTGGATAGACACGAGTGTGTGTTTGCTTCAGGTTGAATTATGATCATTGTGACCAAACACCTTTCGGAGACAGTGCTAAGCATAGGCGTAGCCGAATACGTTTTATTACGGTGTTTAAATTGGGTGTGGCAGCCTGTTCAAGTAGTTTACAATATCGTAAATAAACGTACATGCATTTTTATTGCCGCTCTTTGATTTCTGACATAACTTAGAGGTCAATCGGTTCAATAACAGAACTCATTCGTACTTACATAAAAATATATAATTGTTCATGGCTTTGGAAGTTAAACAATTTTAGCGACATTATTGATTGTTTGTTTGACTGGGGTTTAACACCATATTTAAGGTTATTTCACTCACTGGACTAGTTCAATGGGTGAAGGAAACCACCCTGGCGACAATATAGACAAGACAGGACAAATACAGGTTAATCACAATACGTAATGCAAAGACATCACAAACAGATCGGCTCCTTGTTCCTTATTTAGCCTTGAAAGAACCAGGGCAACCGGAAGCTCCCTTCACCCACACTGGCGACAACTTTGAGACCGAACATTTATATTATTTGGTGTTTGACTACGTCGTTTGCAGGCTCGACTCTTGTATTTATCTCATTGATTGTAAAACGGCCGCGTGATTGCGGGCAGCTTTCCAGTGCCAGGGCAAGTCCATACAGAACCATACAATACATAAAATAAAAAATAAGAAACACTAAAATAAAATTTTAAGTTGCCAATTTCCTTTAATTGATTTCGATTGGCGGCGCACAAAGCGCATAAATAAAATGTTAACAAACTGAAACTTCAAAATATTACATAACGTGACATAATTAAAAACTCAACTGAGAGTAAACTGTTCAAAGGAAACATTTGAAAAGACGTTAAAATGATCACAGAGAAACTTATTTACAAGGGTTATGAAGGTTAAGGGAGGTAACTCTTATCATGAAAATCAGGTTGAATTTATAGAGCAAGTGCTGTCTTGTACAGGCAACTCCAATAAAAAGTACTTCATAATATCGTTAGCTGTGACTCATATTTACACAATCGGCTAAAAATACAAGCATTATCTGCCTGTGATATTTGTGGTGAGAAGGGTGCTATTCCGCATAACTTCATCAAATGTACAGATAATCGTACCAACATTAGTGAACATTAAACAGCTGATCTTATTTTGACGATAAACTGAAGAACGATAACAAAGCTATTAACTAAGCTTCATTACAAGCAAAGTTGTTTTATTTGCAGATATCGCGCAGCCAACAGTTCTCCTTTGTTAAAGACATTTCAGCAAATGGGCGGGGGGGAGGGGGGGGGG
>JAQQZZ010155969.1:0-12315 GCA_030265115.1 Mopalia vespertina | reverse complement strand
TTAAAACCACTTTTCTTGTATGTTCAACTTATCGACATCCAAACGAGTGTGAAGTTTCTTTTTTGACTGAGTTTATAATGCAGATATATGTTATATGTAACCTTCTTTAAACAATGACACCTACCTCCCTGAATGGAATACCGTATTTTGCTTTATCAATAAAATTAAACTGGAACTAAACCATACAACTGGGTGAGTGTAAAAATCAAAATTATATGTTAAAACGGTTGTAAATGTGCATGTATAATTGCATGTATACTTGCCACATAATAGGTATATTACTAAAAATGAATTCAGTTACATTGGTTGATGCAAAACACTTTTAGCTTTTTGGAAAATGTTATCGCACATATCCACATCTTTGTGAATCCGCTCAACGTACACACCGTAACGGTTTGTCGACCGCACAACAAAGTCAGTCCAAGGTTTGCCACAAATGAACATTCGACCTTGACGGTGGGTGTAATACTTGTGAGTTTTGCATGAGCTGCAATTTGCCATTTTCTGATGGCCAGCGGTCGTGGCTTAGTGGTTAGCTTGTGCACTTACTAATCCTACTTCGATGTACCGTTTACGGGATCGAATCCGTCTGTCGACCATCGGGTATATGAGGGAGTCACCGATATGTGGCTGCGGCAATCGCGGGTATGGTTTTTACGAGGTTTTCTCTCGGTTTGCCACCAAGTAGGCAAGGAGCAGTGTAAAGAGGAAAATCCGTCGTCATATAAGTGAAATACCATTGAGTATGACGTTAAATCGCAAGCAAACAAACATTTTTCTGATGTCAAACAAAAATAATGTATGCGCCTTGCAGCATCCAGCAAACAGCTTTACAAACAATAACTTGTTCACTTCTACAAGAATCTGTTTTAACAACAAGACCATCGAGACTACAACCTGGGAAATGAAATTGTTGGTGTGTAACAAGCCCACACTTGTTTTTACAACCGCAGTTCCCTTCTTCTGCATATATTGGCAGTATTCTTCTATGACATTCTTCAATGTGTCCATATTCCGTGTACCCACTAAATTCAAATATAAAATACAGTAAACGGTTTACCAGACCTACACATGATGTGGATTATTTACGAAGTTGAAGTTGAATGCTGTAAGGCGCATTCTCCTTTCCTGTATTCAATTGGTCTACTCCACTGGTCTTTGGTGGTTTCATGTATTTCCGTAGTACATTTGTCCGATTTCTCGACATGTTTCCTGTAAAAATGCGACCAACTGCTCTAGAGGTCAGTAACATGCAGATATATCGTCCACAACCTGGATGGCAATCCTTCCAGTAGGTTTTTGGAAGCCTGTTTCTTTGTCTTTCTTGTTTCCTTTCAAACACTTTCTGACTTGTTTCGACTGATCTTGAAAAGCCGTTGTTTGACAGAAACACTCTGTCTGCGGTGGACAAAATTGGCAATCACGTATCTTTTTTTTTCCCACTGCACTTTTCCCAAAATTCAGAGGGCCATTGTGCACCAAAGGAAGATCTTAGGGCTGCTCCTAGCATCTGGCAAACCTGGAAGATTTCACTCCTCAGAACATTTCCTTTCCCCTTATCAAATTTGGTTCTTAACGACATCCATCTCTAGCATAGAATCGTAGTAATATTGTTGACCAATGAGGATGATTTACGTGCGAAGGGGTCTAACATTTTCAACACGGCTGGCAATAAATCATCCTTCATTGATAATGATCTGGTTGTCAGACTTTTAGCCGGATTATTGTCTAGGTTATTTGACAAAAAATTTCTAAAAATAAAAAAGAAGCTAACTACAAAATTATATTTGAATTGGATGCGTAAATCCGTAACCTAGTACTTAACAACTACGCAATTCTATTTGAATTGGATGCGTAAATCCGTAGCCTAATATTTCTCACATTAACATTGAGTAATTATACGACAAATCTTATATTTTCAGAAATTAAGGTTTATGCGTTCTCCATTTGCAAAATTCTTGAGTCAGGTTGTCATGTATGTGATAGCGTTGGCCTTGTTAATATGTTCCACCGTGAAGACATTACCTTATCGTCTGGAGGCTGACATAACATGGTCGTCCGTAAACACCACCAAATATTTCCGAGTTGACCCGAGTGGAGCTCTATTGTTACGGAACGGCCAAACAACCATTGTTCACTATCTGATATTTGTATGGATCGCAGGTAAGAATATTATCTAAATCACTTACTGTTTAATAACAACAAATTAATATAATGCTCGGTGTGTTATGCCAGCCAAACAATTGCAGCTGTTTTTAATATAAATCTCTTCCGTGAATAAAAGTATCAATGAATCTATTAACCAATCAATGTCACTTGAAGACATTTTAACTACAGTATAATGACTAACTCATGTATGCAAATTGACTACTGTGTGCTGCAAAGAGCAATTTGTTTTCATCCCAGCAGAGTTAGTGACAGCAGTTTTATCCAATTTGCAGACATATACACATGTATTGGATAGTCGGGTGCTTCATTACGACGCCAGGGGGCGCTGGTACAATATTATCTAGCGTCCCTTTAACTGGAAATACCACGCCACAAAAAGCATGTTGGCGACGAACAAACGTTATACAGGGATAACGATGGACAGGCGAATAATCAGCTTGCCTTTTAGGATAGCAATGACCTTGTGGTGGATTGCATTTAAACCATTCTCTTCCGAAGGGCGCTATGTTATGCTGTACCAAATCACTTCCGGTTAAAAAACACTCCCGTGTTTCATGTACTGCAGCTGCGCCCCCTGGTGTCATAATTGAGCATGCGCCTATCCAAATCCATGTGGCTAAGTCTGCATTGTGGGTAAAGCTATTATCTCATTGACTCAATTTAAACAATTTACAATTCTCAACCCACCTATTGTCAATGTATAGGCATGAGTAAGTCGAAATACACTTACACATATAGACATTTGGCAGATATTCCCTTCCATACGGTCCAGTCATATGTCATGTGACATAGGCTGTAAATCAGAATGTCCTCAAATAATTCGCTGTTTTTCGTACAGGTATGTTCTTTAAAATTCCACATACGGTACTATAATACTAAATGATCATTTTCAATCAAACTTCAGATTTTGGTAGATTATGTATAGAAACTTGCTTATTGCTAAAAGAAATATTGATCATTGAGACTTCCAATATTCATCATTTTAAAGACGACATTTTGGGCATAAGAAGGTTTTAAAGGCTCTCCCTATATTTTTTAAAGTCATTTTTATTTTTTATTTTTGTACGTTTTTTGGAAAGACAAAAATGTCGACTGAATTTTTTTACGAATGTTTCGAAAAAATAAGGAACCCTTTTCCACTCTCAGATTTATAATTCTAAACGAACAATTTTAGCTTGTGATATAGTAATGACATACCGACTAATCAACCGTAAAAATGCGGTATATTTTTATGTCGATATTTAATAGTTCAATTTGCAGTAAGTTTAAAAGGTATTACCGGATCTAAGCCTACATATTTGTAATGTTTACCTAATCTTTCCCCAAATATGTCCATAAATAATATCCCTACCTTCTTTCCGCGGGATAATGGGCTTATAACATTACCTCAAAACCTCCAGGTGTCCAGCAAGTACTGTTAATCTGGCTGGGGTACATCGACATGGTATGTTAAGCATTTTCATACTGTAATAACCCAGCAGTACAGAAACAGTGGTTTCCCAAATGATCAAATCTCTGTCCATAGTCTTGAGTTTTGAGTTAAACACCAACTCAGTGAGTCAATCTGGTTTTACAGACAAAGATGAAACACCAGTTGTGAGTCATTCCCATACAATTCTGTATTCTTTCTCTTTTTAGGACTGTTGTGGCAAGAAATTAAAGAGTTTAACAGAGATGGATGGAAAGAACATGTTTTATCTGTTCTTAACTGGTTTGACTTAATCATGTTATGTTTGTACTTCATTTCCTACGGATTCAGATTCCATGCGATTGGAAAGGTAATTTGAAATTTATGAAACCTTGAAGGTAATAATTCTTAAACTACGGAAGTCGCTGATGTAGTTGAAGAGACTTACTTTTCTGCTTAATACAACCATGATTAAGCCATCTTGACATGACTAATCCGTAAGAACCATAGCTCCGTCGATCGATCGATCGATCAATCAATCGACCAATTGATCAATCGATCGATTAATCGACCGACCAACCGACTGTTAACTTTTACACCGCGGTGAAAACGTTCACACCGCGGTGAAAACATTTACACCGCGGAGAAAACATTTACACCGCGGAGAAAACTTTAACGCCGCGGTGAAAAGTTTACAGCGCGAAGAAAACTTTTACACCGCGAAGAAAACGTAATCCTCACCATTATAAAATGCCTTTATGGCCAGAAAATCGTTTGCATTTTCAGGAGTTTTCTCCGCGGCGTAAACGTTTTCTCCGCGGTGTAAACGTTTTCTCTGTGGTGTAAACGTTTTCACCACGGTGTACACTTTTCTCCGCGGTGTAAAAGTTTTCTCCGCGGTGTAAAAGTTTTCACTGCGGTGTAAAAGTTTCCATGTCTATGAAAAACACAGAAAAGATAAAAAAAAAAACCTTGAATGTCCGTTACAAGCCACCGTTTACCCCTCCTTTAATAGCCAGCTTCCAATATGTTCATATTAGTTTGGTGGACTGGCCTGTCTACTAAGAGAGCGTCTCCACCCAACGTGATTTGCTTAGTCGTATGGTTGAATCTTGTTTTACGACCCGATCACGTAGCCGTCGTGATCCACTCCACGTCTGATTCTACGAACATGGACATTACGACGGTGGAGACGGGCACTGACATATGTTGATTGGCGCATGATTATGTGGTTTCACGGCTCACGGCTCAACAGAACAAAGGGCTAGAGTCAAACGCATTACCGCCGTAAACTCTATAAACACGTGCGTGAAAAGAAATGAATCCCTTGAATTATTCCGTTTTTATAGCTGCTATAAAATTCAGAAACTATAACTTACTTATGAATAATTTGTGTATCCCAAAATAACAAAAATACTGTAAAAACTTACTTGAAAAAATATAACAACTTCCTTTCATCTAACATACGGCTGGAGATTGACCTTTGAAGTAAAATTAGGTCACACGAAGTTTTGTGAACAGCAAACGTATTGGTATCCAAAGGCGGCCACTACCATCAACGTCCACGCATTGTGAATGTTTGAATAAAGTTTAAATGTTTCAAAATGTGCTTGTTAGTCTTTATTATTATTGTCCAAAATATGTACTATTTAATCCGTGTACTGAGTCTTGCTGTGTGAGTAGGATATTCCCTTGAAGGTGGTTGGCGTCTGGCTGTGTCAAGTCTTCAAGGTACGTTTATAGTAGCAGCTGGAGATCATCCATAACAACACTATCGCCGTGCAATTTATAAATGACCTATTTATACGTTTAATTAAACACAACATGCAACATTTTGGAAATGTCAATTACGATAGTAATGTACAAACGATGGTACTTGGGACTTTTCACAAAATGTTATAGGACAAATTTACGTGTACATTTTAACGTGCCGTTATTTTGTCGTATGATATTTTGTAATTGACTGATTGATTGATTATTATTTTACGCAACATTCAGCGGTATTTCCGCTACACTATATAAAGAACACACTGTCGTCTTTTTAAATATCTATGATAATTCTAAATAATAGTACTTCTGCCAATCAACATCACAGCGAAAAAAAAATGAACTGCAATAACCGTTCATTTTGTACCCGTAAATTGCAAATATGACTTTGAAAACTGTCTATTTAAATGATTTATGTTACATAAAAATCAAAGTTTATGAACAAAAACAAATGCAAAGGACATAAAACTATGTTAATTAACGATATTTTGTAAATGTGGTCCGATGTCTATAGAGAACTTTATCCGATTAATCGTTTGCTTGTTGTTTTAAATTGCACCTAAGGTTTGATATTTCCTCGTTGAGACAAAACACTAGTCGATATTCCATGACATTATTAGCTATTTGTCTTGGCAAAATTTAAATATATTTTGACGACACCTGTACTTCAAACATTATAGTGAAAGTAGATTTTTTCAATATGTTTATATTAATTGTTCATCAAATAATCCCTATAAATGTAAAATCTTGCTACATGCTGCGTTTTGAGTTGTTATCACATTATAATTAGTGTAAATCGGAAGATAACACATCAATGTCTAATTGTTTGTCTGTGAACAAGCGTAGAAGGAGCTTCCTTTACAAATAATCAACCTGCTGTGTGACGTTTGATGCTCATTCGGACCGAGGACACTGACAGTCAGATGGATCAAGAGATTAAGCTTTCAATTAGTAAATATTCCGATAAGAAGGATATCTCTGCACGTATTTAAAGCCAAGTATAGATTAGTGTAATCCATGCATCTTTTGTGTGTTAAAATAAGAAAATAAAAAATAAATGTCCATGATTTACTAACTATCCGATGCTATAGAAAATCGATCTTTTGATTTTCCGCCCAATTTCTTTCATGTTGGAAACTGACAAATGACTCTCTCTCTATATAAGACCAATGGTGATTGGTATTTTATCCATTTCTACAGATACAAGCGACATATCACACTATATCATCTCTTCCATTTATCAGCTGACTCTCCCATACGTTTCCTGTTTGAAAAGGTCCATGGCTAACAAGGATACTCAAGATTGTAAGTAATGAATATGTCATTTATTTCTTATCAACAGTATAATCAGTTTGGGTTAATTTATTCTATTTTTACATTCAGTCTATTTGATATATATAAATAAAACACTTTCATCTTTTATCTAACAGTCTTTCTTTTATTTTGTTTAGCTGTACCCAGGTGGGCTCTAGCCCTGTTTGATAGTGATGGGTGCACAAGTGTGGTGAGAACCTCATGTCTTAGCACTGAAGGGCTGCAGGTTTGCGCAGGCATTCAATGTACGCTAGAGATGGGACGGAATGTATACGCAGTGGAGATTTTGAAATTAGCAGGTTAGTTTTTCTTATGATTTTGTACTTAAGATTTTTAAACATATATAGCGGCCACACGATTGTACACAATTTTTTTAATTCAAATATGGTACGGCAAATGTTAACGATGCACGTTATAATTTTAAATATGAGTGTATAGGACCTGTAATGTTGGAAAATCTTTTCTAGTATTTCTCTTTTTTGATATACCAGATGTAAAGGGCGATCTCAACATCTTTGAGAAGGAATGGGAAAACAGTGGCCGTTCGGAAGCCATTGCCCGTCAAAAGGATGCCGATATGAAAGACAGTTACCTCTCTGTGCAGGTTGATGATCAAGATATGAACGAAAGCTTACCCAACCTTTTCAACGGCACTATGCCAGAGATTAAAACACCAACCCACATTTCAGGCAAAGACGATATTAAAGAAGACCTGAGAGTCCTATATGAGCGACAAGATATAATTATTGCCAATACCACTAAGATTTTAGAGTATATGACAGGTCTCGACAAACTACTCACCTACAAAGTCGCCAAAAAGTCATCTGCTTACAAAAGACTGCATGGTATGTATTGATTAATAGATGATTTGTTTTTACAAACGCCCATGAAATAACAAGCAACCAAATTGGTTTCATATTATATTTATGCACAACTTTGTCTTATGGAAGAATACATTAACGAATGATATTTACCAATGGTAGACCATTATATGTCTGCACACTTTACGTATTCATTTGTTAAATATACACTTGTTAATATTCAGGATCCGATAAGGTATCAACTGCTACAGAACCTAAAGTGAAAAACGTGGAATCCACTCCAGTTGTTGAAGAACCGAAACATCTACCAGTTCAGAGATCCACAGACCTTGAAATCAACAGGAATCAGCAGTTACAGGAACCCATGTCCGCACAGCTGAATATTTTCAATGAATCTCAACCCAATCCTGTATGACTTTAAACCCCAATCAAACAAACAAACAACCAACCCAATCCTTTCCCAATCCATTTGCCATGTGAAAAACCCTCAACCCCTGAATTCACGGAAAACATTGAGACCAACACACCCCGAGAATGCGGTACACCTCCAGATTCTGCTATTACACCCCCTGATTCTGCTGTTACACCTGCCGATTTCCCCCCAGATTCTGCTGTTACTGCCCCCAGATTCAGCTTTTTCATCCCCGGATTCTGCTAGTATTAACCCTTATTCTGCTGCTACACCACCTGTTTCCGTTCCACCCCCATTTCCAGACACCATCAACGTCGAACAACACTTTCTGGTGACATCCGCCTCTAGAGTAAACATAGGATTAGCACGCAACATGATATTGGTGGACAGCGTTAAGTTCAGGAAAAGTTGTCAGCTTCCAACACCTGTTCGATTTATTTTGGAGACGATGGAAATGGTTTATACGAATGAAGAGATGAGTACATCCAACATTGACGGTGGTGTTATAAAGTATGGAGGTAACATATTAAGAAAGAACAAACTGTCGGAACACAAACTTACCGCTATATACAGACAAGCAGCAACAATATACGGCATAAATGAAGATGTTCTCAGGGCAAGTACCAGTATAAGAAACGCAATCAACGCCAAGTGTCGAGCCAAGAAACAAGCTGTCGCGAGGGGACAATTATTATAAACGTATCAACTGTTACAATTGTTATTTCTTTTTGTAAATTCCTGTTTTTGTTTTCTATATTTAATACAATAAATGGATTTAACACGAATATATGTCAATACACTATTTATTTATCACAAGTAACCATATAAATGAACATTAAACATATAATAATACAAACATTTCGTTTCAGTCGTAACTATACGCAAAAACACACCAATAACATATATCAATATTTCAGACATTAATGACATAGAGTGTAATGTCTATTCTCGTCAGTTTTACTTTGAAAAACATACTGACACCCACGTGCACATACATTTGGTTCTGAAACCAGCCCCTCGGACAATCCCCACCGCAGATGTTCTGGGGTTCCCAGGAAGTCCTGGAGAGTGAGATATTCACCCTTTGTGCGTGCAGGATCCTGTACTGGACAGGGTATCATGCCGCCAAGTGTCTCAAGCACTTTAAAAAACTTAGTAGCCGTAATAGGTCTGTTCACACAATATTCACATTTATAAAATTCGAACATATACATTCTACGAATGCAATATTCATTTAAAAACTGGAGCTCATCTTTTACATTTAATAATTCTGAGTCTTTGCTAATAGCTCTTCTGGACATATTTACAAATTGTTTGAGAATATGGTGATCTTCATTGCTGTGTTTCTCCGGAACACACGACTCACATTTTACAGAAATTGGAAATGTATTGTACATTCTCCCATTCCAATAACTGGCACACATGGACATTGCTTTATCGAAGACCACAGCTTCTTTTGCGTCAGTTTCTGCTGGGGAAAGTCCTGGTTGATCTCGTCTCCCCAGGCAAAGTTCTAAGTAGAGTTACCCCAGCTAGCCATTTCGACAGAGGACCCTAGGCTCATATTTACTATGTCCTGGTGCATATGTGGTGACAACCAACCCATCCAAATCCAGATCCCGCCATAATTTATTAAATTGACCAGAGACTTCGTACTCCAATCAGGACCTCTGTCGGCAATAATCGACACAACCTTCTTCTTATCCTGACAAATAGGTTTCAAAATCTCGATTAAGTGACGAGCATGTGCTTGGCTGGTACTCGATGCAAATTTGCTAGCTTGTAAATAAACATGCAGTTTGCCTGTCCTCGGCCAACTCACTCGACTACGCCCACTAGAATCTCTATGACATTCATAGTTTGTAGTAGCTTTTCTAGGAGAGGAGGATCTACACCTGCGTTTGGATGGGGATGTGTGTCTGATGACTCAGGCTCCTATGTCTATGTTTTCGCTGTAACAACATATATCCAGACGGGATCAACTTAGAATTCGGGTGTGGGAAGTCATGGTCAAGATTATGCGGCATATCATCACACGAAAAAAAACCGATTCACATTGAGGTGTCTGCTAACAGCCAAAGTTCCCACGTTGATTTTATTTTTGTCACAAGAGAGAGAGACACAGTTTCCTCATTACACATGAACATCATCTCTTCCATGTAATTCACACTGGCACACGTCCGATGAAAGTCTCCATGCGCAGATGTTTGGTTGTTGGATTTAGCAGGCACCCTAGCATCTATCAAGCTTTTATGTCGTTTGGCACTGAACGTATTTTCCCTACATGGTCTCATTAATCTGTGGATTGTGGAACGTGAGATTGTATCAAGTCCGGGAACAGTCGATACAGCGTGCGTCTGTATGTCTTTCAACGTCACTCCGTTCATAAAGCTCGTCGCATTACGCCGGCGGTTGTGGGCTTCCGCAGAGTGCTGACAGATGAAATTGGTAATTATTGGGACCAGGTCTGGATGCTGTTCGTGGAGAGGTATGTTACCTTTCCTACCTAAAAAAACAAAAAGAAATAATTATAATCTCGTTCATGTTGAAACTTAACATTAAATGCCAATACACGTTTTTATATTTGAATTTGAGTGGTTTAATAAGAACTGTATAAAGTACTTCATATTAATCTTATTTACAGGATATAATAATACATACCAGAAGTGGGAGGCAATTTCTGTGAGGAATCTGAATCTTCAGAAGTCTCTGTATCGAACATCCAGTAACCATCATATTCGGAATCGGAGGACTCCATTATGAACAATAAATGAATTATGACTTGTCTTGTTGTTGATAAATAATGACTTGTCTTGGATTTCTGCTCTTATATATATGTTAAATAATTTTTTGACAGCTGACTGACTAATCCTTTTTTGTATGAGGCCACATCTTTGAGTGAACACAGTTCACCGACTATTAGTGTGAGTGGTATCATATTTATACTAATGCCATTGATAATCCATTAATTTGACACGTGAGTGAACATTTTATTTGATGGCATGACACTAATCTCATTTAATTCTGAACAGATTAGAAAGAAGAGAATGTACATTGAATAAAATAAACAAAGATGTGATTGATAGGCCGCAAAATCCCCCTAAAACCACAATTCCAAACAGTCGCACCTTTTGATATCCTACAACTCATTCATTTTATTTTACGGTATTCAATAAACGACTGCCGCGAAGTGTTTTTCACAAACATTTAGGACAAAGATATATAAAATACATTTCTTGTATCTACATCATGACATATCGACCATTCATATAAATGTTTTAATGGTCAAATTCACTGAGATAAAAATCATCATAAAAAAAACACAAACCAACTTTTTACTTGGACTCATTTATTATATATATATATATAAATTCGAACATAAGCAATTATTTATCTTGACATAGAATTTGTAAACCAGTATTATTTTTTAAATATCTTGGAATTATTATGTCTGCCAACTTTATTTGACCCACAATTTACACATAAATGTACTGTACATAGGAGAGGTGTAAATACCGGCAATGTGCCTGTTCACTAAACCATTTATTTTCGAAATAAATGAAAAACGATTTATACTTGAAATCCCTGTTTTTTTTACAAACGGCCCTACCTCAATGTTAAATACAAACATGTCTATTTTACACATACCTATATGGTATATGTTCATATAAAGACAGAGCTCACAATCATCCATTTCAAAGCTGTTAAATTAATATATGCAACACAACATTATCTGGTTATAAACGTGTACTGCAGACAACCGGCGAAATAAAATGTGAAAATATAAGATGGTTAGAGAAATAAATGAATTCCATAGATGTGACCCGACAACATATCTGTCCAAACTTTCGGAATTTTGAAGTGGATTGACAGCGCGAAGTGCGACAATTCCATAAACACCAATCTGCAAAATTCTAATAAAATAAAAGTAGAATTAATACATTAAAACAAAGCATAAAATGAAAACAACACAACAATTTCATAATCAAAGCGAAACTCTTCAATAAAACTTACTATTGATACACGAGTTTCTTGACCAACAGAAACAAAATTAGCACACACTCGCTGACCCAATTCTTAAACACAATACGCATGCTCCGATCGTTGTTTATTTATAGCTTAACCGGATATTATTTACGAGAAATGTTTGGATCTGTTTTGTGTAAATACAGCTATTTTACGCGAAAATCGACGCATAATTGCTACAAGTATGTCTCCTTAATTAATCCATAAATGTTCTAGACGAACCAGTAGCCTAATTATTTTTAAATGTCTAAAGTGAATATCAGCGACCGGCCGCGTGAACAAAGCTCAGTGGACCATGTGCTTTGTATTTGACTGTTGCTTCAACCACAGGTGGTCGTCTGCTGAGGACTACTTTCGCCCAGCTACGTCAACCGTAACACCAAAGACAAAGGCATTAC